>CATOUR010000348.1:0-30325 GCA_951848785.1 Callosobruchus maculatus
GGCCTTATCCAGAAGCGGCACCAGGCGAATGACCCAACGGTGAAGTGTGGAATGGTCGACGGTGATACCGCGTTCAGCCATTATCTCCTCCAGATTACGCAGGCTCAGGGCATAGGCCAGATACCAGCGTACACATTGAGCGATGATATCGACAGGATAATGTAGTCGCTGGAAGGCATTTCTGATCAAAGGCATGGTCAGGTAACATCATAAAAAAACAGCATGTTACCCGACGATGGCTTAATGCGACAGAGCCAAAATTTATTTAACTGTCCGTTGAACGACCCTCTTACGGACGTTTAAATCGCAGGTATCAAAAAATGTCGGCTTGCCGCTTACAACCCCAGACAGGGAGTGCCCGGAAAGGGGGATTAGTGGCGGATCTGCGTCAGGTCGTCTTCAGTCAGACCAGTCATTTCCATGACGGTACTGCGGTCGATACCGTTCTGCAGCATAGTACGGGCAATTTTAAGGGTAGCTTCACGCTCGCCTTTTTCAATTCCACGTTGCTCACCGAGCAGCAGCCCTTCAGCCCTGCCCTTCTCTATGCCCTTCTCTATGCCCTTCTCTATGCCCTTCTGTTCAAGCTGTTGTGCGATGGTCATGAGTGCGTCTCCGTGTTGCGGCACACGCTGTGCCAGTTCGCGTACAAAGGCTTCGGCGTCGGATGTTTCGCCTGCCTGTACTATATAGTGTACCAGCGATATGACCTGCGATGAAGACAGATATCCGGCCAGCAAAATGGGCGCCAGCCGATCAACCAGTTCTGCCAGGTCCCGCTGATGAATATGTTTCTGCAGCAGGGTCAGGGCGGCCATGCTGCGATGACCGGCGATTTCATCATCCGGAATGACCGTAACGTCTACCAGCGGGAAAGCGCTGCTGTAGAGTTTGCCTGCCAGCGCCGGATCGTCAAATTCATCCAGCCACCGGGTGGAGTACGGATACGGGCTGCGCTTACCTGTGTAGAACAATACAGGTATTACCAGTGGCAGTTTTTTATGGCCTGCCTCCAGGTGGCGCTGCATTGCGGCCACCGCATAACGTATCAGGCGGAAAGCCATATGCTTGTCAGGCGTTGACTGGTGCTCGACCAGTACATGAATATATCCGTCGCCGCCAGTGGTTTTCAGGCTGTAGAGGACGTCGCTGAAATACTGTCGGAGATCATCCTCAACGAACGAGCCGGATTCCAGCTTCAGTGTGCTGAGGTCGCAGATGGCCCGCAACTCTGCTGGCAGATGCAGCTCCATAAAATCCCGCGCAACATCCGGTTGCGTCAGGAACTGCCTGAACGTGGCATCGTGGGGTGTGGGTGTGCTGCTTTTCTTCTTCATCAGTCCTGGCTCTGAAAAATGACCCTGAGATGTTATCACAGCCCGGAAAAAGCTAACATTGGCGGTGAACGGAATTGCCATTCCTTCAGGGGGCTGTACCGGGGTGGTCAGGTCCCCTTCTTTACCCTTCTTCTTTGCTGCAGACGCGAATTACCGTCATTTTCGATACCCCTGCCAGTCGGGCTGTTTCGCGCAGTGATTTTCCATGAGCCAGGCGCAGAGTGCGTATCAGTTCGTGTTTATGCGCATCGGCCACCCTGCCCCTATATCTGCCCTCCTCTTTCGCCTTACTTATACCTTCAGCCTGACGGCGTCTCCGGTCCTCGTAGTCTTTTCTGGCAATGGCGGCCAGCATATCCAGCATCATGCCGTTCACGGCCTTCAGCATGCTGCGGGTGAATTCATCGGTAGCGACACTGGTCAGCGCCAGATGGCTGGTTGGCAGATCAAGACTGACTATGGCCAGCTGCTTGTTGGTGATTTGCTTTCTCAGTATTTCCCAGCCGGCATCGTCCAGGCGGGAGAGTCGGTCAACCTGCTCAATAAGGATGACGTCGCCGGGTTCTGCATCATCCAGCAGGCGTACCAGTTCCGGGCGGTTCATCGTGGTGCCTGAGACATTATCCATATACCAGCCGGCGATGCGGTGACCATGCTGACGGGCGAATAGTTTCAGGGCATTTTTTGCACGCGTTGCATCCTGCCCGGATGTTGATGCACGCAGATAGCCAAAAATGAGCATTTTTCACCCATGTGGTCACGTTTAAATGGTAATGTTATATAGGGTATCACTTATATGGTCACATTAAAGATTGCAAACACCTGCAGCCGTGCCAATAAGTGGTCCTGTTGGAGTATACCCAAATGTGACAGACTGGCGCGCCCACCAGGCTTGTCCAACCCTTCGTCTGCTCAGATGCAAGCTCTGAACAGACGAAGGGTTTCGGATACAGGTCAATAAAATAAATACGATCACCAGAAATATTTTCAGGACACTTTTTCCGATAGTGCCGAAATGTCCACTATCGATACCATTTTTTTGTACATTCCAGGTGTAGGGTTGACGTCTCGCGGAGCGAGGCACTGAGTGAACTAGACAGAATTACCGGACTGTCCAGTCTGTTATGCTTCTGAGACTACCCATCATTTTGCCCCATCGTAATCATTTCCACCGGTGGCGATGCTGAGAATCTAGTCATTAGCCATCAGCAATCTTGCAGCATGATTTTTCTATTGCAATCTAGCTGCAAGATGCTAGGTTGGTGCTCAGAAACAAGTCTTCAAATGCAGACTTTATATATTATATGCTGCAATCTTGCAGCTAGATAAGGGGACTTTATGGCCTGGATAGTTGGATTTATATCGCAGAAAGGTGGCGTCGGTAAGAGCACAGAGTCAAGGGCACTGGCTCGAGAAGCTACTTCCTGTGGTATCAAAACAAAACTCGCAGATCTCGACCTTGAGCAAGGAACGAGCTCTGATTGGCATCGTCGGCGCTTAGCAGCTGGTTTGCCCCCTGCTGCCTCTGTCGAGTTATTCGCTACAGCAAAACAAGCTATAGATTCAACTGGCGATGCAGAACTCCTGATCTTAGACGGACCTGCACGTGCCAGTAAGGGGACTCTAGAAATCGCTAAGGTGGCCGATCTCGTAGTTCAGCCGACTGGAGCTTCACTTGATGACCTAATCCCTGCAATCAAGGTCTTTAACGCACTGGTAAAAGATGGAATTCCGCGATCCAGGCTGGTTTTTTCATTAAGCAGAGTCGGAACTGAGGCTGAAGAAGCTGATGCTCGTGCTTATATTAGCGAGGCTGGCTATGAAACGCTTGCTGGTTGTTTATTCGAGAAACCGGCTTACAGAAAGGCCATGAATTCTGGTTTAGCTGTGACTGAAACACGCTACAAGGGACTGAACGAAAGAGCCGACGAGCTTATCCAGGCCCTGATCGATAAAATTGGAGAAGAGTAATGGCTGATGCATCAAAACTCAAAAAGAGATCGCGAAATAGTTTGGGGGCTCCTCCAGGGCCGGACGAAGTTGCTACCAGTCTGAATTCGCCGGAAATAGCTCCAGCAGCTGAAACCGCAGATGTTGCCCCCGAGTCAATACCGAGGAACATAACCGTTCCCTCAATGTCTGCGCCTCAAGGTGCTGATGAGCAAAGTTCGCCTGCTCTAAAGCAAAGTATGTCTTATGTACGCCGTGACGGTCGTTCAGCAAGAAAGACTAACCGGATTATTGCGTTTGCGACCAGGGTAACTCCTGAATTCGACAACGAGATTCGCGATATAGCGGAACATGAAGGTATAAAACTGGTTGAAGTGCTTGAAAACGCTCTGGCAGCCTACAAGCAGATGAAAGGTTACTGAATCTGATAGCGGCAAGATTGCTGCTATCTTTTTTCTTGTTAATCTTGCTGCAATCTGTCTTATATCTTGTTGCTATATACTTTCCTGTATTGCAGCAAGATAACTGCAATCTATCTGATAGATTACTTTCGGTAAAAGTAGTATGATGCCCAAACTGAGTATTAACTAGCAGATCCGTAAGTCTCAAATTGAGTATTAACTCTTGTTTGGGAGCCTTCGGGCGGGAAAATTCAAAAATTCGATTGAGTGAGTTACTCAGTCTGAGTGTCAATGGAGATGGTATGAATATTTTCTGTGATGATGGTTCAACAGCCGTAAAACTTGCCTGGTATGATAACGATAAATTGCATATGTCTTTGTCATCTAACTCTTTTAGAACTGGCTGGAAGGTTGAGGGGATGGGGATGCGACAGACCTTTAACTATGAGTTAGACGGCAAGAAGTACACATATGACGAAGTTAGCAATGAATCCATCCGTACTACTCATATTGAGTATCAATATACCGACCTAAACGTCCTGGCTGTCCACCATGCTCTCCTTAATAGTGGTTTGAAGCCGCAGACGGTATCTCTTTCAGTAACTCTCCCTATAAGTGAGTACTATACGAAAGAGTGTCAGAAGAACGAGCTGAACATACAACGTAAGATTGCCAATTTGATGCGCAAGGTAAAGTTGAACAAGGGCGAGGTGTTTACTATTGAACACGTTGAAGTTATGCCAGAGTCTCTGCCTGCTGTATTTGCGCGTTTGGTAAAAGACAATGTCGGCCAGTATGAAAAGTCTCTGGTGATCGACCTCGGCGGCACGACTCTTGACGTTGGTGTTATCGTTGGTCAATTCGACTCTGTCAGCGCAATACATGGTAACTCTGATATTGGCGTATCGCTGGTAACGAATGCTGCACTCACGGCTTTAAAAATGGCGTCCAGCAACACAAGTGCAATGGTTGCTGATGAACTCATCAAACAGCGCAATAACCCTGACTTTGTCCGTCAGGTCATAAATGATGAAAACAAGACGGCATTAGTGCTGGACACAATCGAGAGCGCAATCGCTACTTTGAGCGCACAGGTTGTCGATGACCTGGCAGGCTTCCGGGATGTGAACCGGGTATATATCGTTGGGGGTGGCGCGCCACTGATAGAGGATGCTGTTAAAACTGCATGGCATCACCTGGGTTCAAAAGTTGTAATGATGGACTCTCCTCAAACATCCCTTGTGGAATCCATTGCGGCATTTAAAGGGGAGTAGAATTGTGAGCGAGGAACGGAAGAAGTTTACAGTTTATCTTCATCCGGACCAGGTGGCAGACAAAACGTCCCTGGATATTATCGACTCTGTGCCGCGGAATGAAAGAGGGGAACTGTATCGGAGAGCGCTTATCTCTGGATTAGCCCTTCATAAGCTTGATCCGCGACTTCCTGGTTTGCTTTCACTGATGCTTGATAGCCATTTCACTGCGGAAAGTTTGGTTGGTTTACTCAGCCAGACAACAGGATGGAAACCATCTCAGGCAAGAATCCGGGATGTTCTGGAGGTACTCGGAGTAGGGCAGTTTACACCAGTAACTGTGCCAGAGAGCGTCAAAGATGATGAGCAACTAAGGATGGAAGAGGCCCGATTAAAAATGAAAAAACTATTCTGACGCTTAAACTGTCGCATTGTATTTAGCATATGCGCTTTGACTGATCCCCGCCCTGAAGGACGGGGCTTTACGGCACACCGGGTAAAGCCTCGCCGCTTACGGCGGGGAATCGTCACATTCTTTCACTATGCCGTGCCCTTTAAACCAGGCCACTACTGGATCTTTCTCGAAAGTATTGTTCAGCTGATCCTGGCGACGGGGATGTCACCCCAGCGTGTAGTATATGCTGGGGAAAGCATTTCTCTTTTCATTTGCCAGTCAGGCGTGATACCTCGTCCCGCAAACCACACTTTCCCCAGCCCTGAATGGTTAATACCGTCCACGACTTTCATCAGGGCTTCGCTGTTTTCCCGTGGCCGTGCGTCATCGAACAGGCTCATTTGCGTAACGCCCACTGGCGTGAAGTCGTTCAGCATCACGCCTGCTTTGGCATAACGATGACCCGGAACCCAGATACGGTTCAGCGCCCGCACGGCGGCGGCGATGATATCCCGGGTATCCTTCGTCGGTACCACCAGGCTTTCGCTCGCCATATTGCTGTAATACGGCTCGTTCGCGGCAAACGGTGAGGTTTTCACAAACACCCCGATATGCCGACAGAACTGCCGCTCGCCGCGCAGCTTCTCAGCCGCCCGTTCTGCATAGCTGCAGACGGCCTCACGCAGCGCGAAGAAGTCCGAAACACGTTCGCCAAAGCTCCGGCTGCAGACAATCTGCTGTTTCGTCGGAGGCGCTTCTTCCAGACTGATGCAGCTTTCGCCCTGAAGTTCCCTGACCGTCCTCTCCAGCACCACGCTGAAATGCTTCCGGATGAATGACGTGCTTGTCTGCGCCAGCTGCAGCGCGGTGCTTATCCCCATAATGTTCAGCTTCCCGGATAATTTTCTGCCCACGCCCCAGACTTCTTCCACTGGCTGCAGGGCGAGCAGTTTTGCTGTCCGGCGTGGATTATCCGGGGTGATAGCCAGTACGCCGCCGAACTGGCGCCACTGCTTTGACGCCCACTGCGCGCTCTTGGCCAGCGTTTTAGTCGGCCCCATGCCGACGCCGATGGTCAGGGCCGTATGGCGGTGAACATATTCGCGCAGCTGACGACCGAAGTCCTCAAACGTCACGCAGCTGTCGATGCCGGCGACGTCGAGAAACATCTCATCGATACTGTACTGCTCCACGCGGGGGGAAAGGGCCTCCAGGCAGCGCATGACGCGCTCCGACATCGAGTGGTACAACGAATAATTACTAGAGAACACCACCACGCCTGACTTCTCAGCCGTGGCCTTCAGCTTAAACCACGGTTCGCCCATCGGAATACCGAGCGTTTTTGCTTCCGCACTGCGGGCAATCACACAGCCGTCATTGTTGCTGAGAACGATGACGGGTTTGTTTCTCAGGTCGGGGCGGAACACCTTCTCGCAGGAGGCATAGAAACTGTTAACATCAGCCAGGGCAAACATCGTTCCACCCTTTTAAAGGCGCGCCCGGGTCCGGTGGATGAAGTGCGTCACCACCCCGAACAGGGTGAGGGTTTCCGGGTACAGCGTCGGGTAATCCGGGTTCATTGGCTCAAGCGCCGGGCGGGGCCGCAGCCGCAGACGTTTGACGGTAAACCCGCCGTCCATTTCCGCGATAACGATATCCCCTTCCTGTGCGGTTTCGGCGCGGTCGACAATCAGGATATCACCGTCGTGTAGCCCGATATCGCGCATGCTTTCTCCGCTGGCGCGCAGAAAGTAGGTGGCGGACGGATGCCGGATGCACAGGCTGTTCAAATCAAGTTCCGCTTCGACATAGTCGCCAGCCGGGCTCGGAAAGCCGGCCGGGCAGGCTTCGCCAAACAACGGGATAGCCACCGGCGCGGGTGACGCCGGACATGCCTGCAGCTGCGTCCGGGAGAAAACAGGTTCGTTACGCTTCATCACGGCAGCCAGCTGTCGTCCTGCCAGATAGCCTCCAGCGTTTCCATCACATCCGCCTTCTCACGATCACTGCGCGCGCCGCTGACATCGAGGCTGCTCTGTGATCCCTTGCTGACGTTGAGCCACAGTGACGGGTAATGCGGCGTCAGGCGTCGCTCAATTTCCTGCTGCAGAGCGGCAAATGCCCCGGCGGGCATGACCTTTACCTGTTCCGGAGAAAAACGTACTGAAACCTGTAGCATGATATTCTCTCTCATATCTTTACTGTATGGATATACAGTAAAGATATGCGCAGCCGCCCTTTTTGTCAATCTGTGACAGAGGTCTGTTTGCCTGTATTTTAACCGTATCGATCCGGCAGAACCCCACCGCCTGTCCTTTGCGGCTTTGAGCCGATCCCTCATCGTTATCCACAGGGTTGCCGGCTGGTTTTCCACCCTGTCTGTGGATAATGCGGTCATCGGCACGCTGCCAGGGTGCCGCGTCCGCCTTTCACGGGACGGGCGGTTTACCGCTCAGGCCCGGTGCCGTGGGTATTTTTCACCACGCCCTCGCTCCGCTGAGGAACGCCCTTCAAGCCGCTTTCGCGGCATAGCCATGCCGCCATAAAAGCTGACGGCTGCGGTATTCCACGGTCGGCCTGACCCGTCGGCTTTCGCGGCGTACGGGCAGCGTGCGGCAGGGAACGGTATCGCGGTGATGCCTCCTGCTCACGCTGACTGTTGAGGAGGCGGGCGAGCCATTGCCCGAAAAACAGATGAAAAAACGCATGACCGTGAAAGCTTTTATAAACAGGCTGTCGCACTACCCCGACGACGCGCTGTGCTGCGGCACGTTCTGGCTGGCCGATGATTTTCTCTCACTGGACGGCTCGCTCACGGACGGCGACATCGATGCAGCGATGGAGCGGGCGCAGGACAGCCATGATGCGAATGACGGATTTAACTGGAGCCACCTGCAGGCGGCGATTGATGAGGTAAAACGTGTATGAATACCTGGCTGGTCGGCTTTGCCGTTGAAATCAGCGGCGTGGAAATGATGGTGCATCACATGATATCAGCAACCGGCCTGGCGCAGGCTGAATCGGGCGCGATACAGATGGGCCGGACGTGGTGGGACAGTCTGCTGCGCGAGGATGACCGTCACCGCTGGCAATATCCGGATGGCGTGGTCTGGTTTAACAGTATCATCCTGCTCGATGACGTGGAGAGCAGTATCCTGCGCGGGCTGAAGTTTCTGGATACGTGGGCAGTAACCGGCGTGACGGATACGCCCGGCCTCTGCGATGATTACGGTAATGACTGGCGGGATGTCACCCGCTGACGCCTTCCTGACCGGGCGTGCAGCCCGGTTTTTCTCCCTGTTTAAGCCGTCGCCCTCACCGGCTCCGCTTTTCTTCCGCGACCGCCGCGCGGCGCGGGGGGATGAGCCTGCCACCCGCTGCCAGTGTCTCGCGTCCGGCCTGTTACGGGACGGGCGGTTTTTTCCGCTCAGGCCCGGCGCCGTCGGTATTTTGCGCCAGCCCCTCGCCCTTTAAGGAACGCCCTTCAAGCCGCTTTCGCGGCATATCCTTGCCGCCATAAAAGCCTGGCGGCTGCGGTATTCCACGGTCGGCCTGACCCGTGACCGGACGCGATGAACAGGCAGCGTGCGGCAGGGAACGGTATCGCGGTGATGCCTCCTGCCCCCTCTGACTACAGGAGTGCTGCCATGTCCAGATTCATTCTCGGGGACTGTACTGACGTGATGCGCGGATTTCCCGACCGCGCCGTTGACCTTATTGTGACCGATCCGCCGTACCTTGTCGGCTTTAAGGACCGTTCAGGCCGCCAGATTGCCGGCGACGTTACCGATGAATGGCTGGAGCCAGCCACCCTTGAGATGTACCGCGTGCTCAAAAAAGACGCCCTGATGGTCAGCTTCTACGGCTGGAACCGCGTGGACCGCTTTATGGCCGCGTGGAAAGCGGCGGGATTCTACGCTGTCGGCCAGATTGTTTTTACCAAAACCTATGCCTCCAACCGCCGCAGCGCGAAGGGGCGTCGCGGATTTGTGGATTACCGCCATGAAGGGGCTTACGTGCTCGCCAAGGGGCGCCCGACGCCTCCTGAAAAACCGCTGCCGGACGTGCTGCCGTTCCCGTACACGGGCAACCCGCTTCACCCGACCCAGAAACCGGTGGAGGCGCTCCAGCCGCTGATTGAGTCATTCAGTGCGCCGAACGCGATTGTCCTCGACCCGTTCGCGGGGAGCGGTTCAACCTGCGTCGCCGCATACCGCGCCGGACGCCGCTATATCGGCATCGAAATGCTGGAACAGTACCACCGGGCCGGCACCGAACGGCTGGCCGCGATGCGCCGCGCCGTGAACACCCCGGCAGCGAACGACGACTGGCTGCCGGAGGCCGCCTGATGAACTACGACGGACACGAAGGGCTGCGGCGCGATATCGCCGGGCTGGCGAACAGTATGTGCGACCTGAAAACCACCCTGAACGTGCTGGAAGAGAAATACCACTACCGGCATGACGGGCTGCCGGAACGGCTGGCTGGCGTGAGCCTGCGCCGTATCAGCGTCCTGATGGACGAGGCTTTCAATATCGCCCTGTTGCTTGATGAATCATTCAGAGACTGAACCCGGGCGGCGAGGCCGCCCCACAGCAAAGTGGAGAACAAATCATGCTGTACGGAACCCGTAAAGATCTGAACAAAAGGCTGAAACGCATGTTTGGCAACGAGGAGCGCATTGCCCTGCTGGTCTGGACGAAAGAGGACGTTATGGCGCAGGTGGAAAATATGACGGAGGCCGAAGCCGACACGCTGCTGGCGCTTATCGGACGCGCGGGAACGGGAGAGCATACCGAAGACGGCGTGTCGTTCCGCACCGTTCAGGCGCTGTATGCCGGGATTGGCACGAACGCCCCGCGCGTGAGCGTCCCCGTCGATACGCTGGCGCGGGTGGTGGATATCGCTGCACGGGCGCTCAGCGGGGAAGACGCGCAGGCGTGGCCCCTTGTGCGACAGCACTACCCGAGCGTTGCCGACGCTCAGAAAGATATTACCTGGCTGGAAAACGAAATCGCCGCTTAACCCGTTCGCCCCGCTGAACGGCGGGGCGCTATCCGAAGGAGCTGAACAATGAGAAATGACACCCTGAACGCGCTGATACTGCGCCACGGCGACCGGATGCTACAGGATGCGGGCTGGCCGTCCTGCGTGGATATGATGCCCGTCGCGCCCGAACAGATGCCCGGCTGGCTTGTCGCCTGCGGCTCCCTCGATGCCGCGCAAATTCTGGCGCTGGTCACGCATCTTTGCCAGCCGCTGACGTATGGCCGGGCGGCGCTGCTGACCGCCAGCGCCCGGCGACTGACGGGAACACCTGCCCGGCTGTATCTGTACCCCGCGAAACGCGATACACACCCGGAACGCCTGGCCGATGCCATGACGATACACCTGCCGTTTGCGCAGGAATGGCTGACCGCGGCGGAATGTGACGACCTGCTGGCCTTCCTCAGAGGCAGCATTGATGCGATTTGCAACATCGTCCGGGAGGACGCCCGCCGCCTCGCCGCCGCGCTCAAACCCTCCGCCACGCCGCGACTGATGGACAGGCGCTTCGGTGACTGGCGCATTCTCGCCGACGAGTACGACCACGAAAACTGGCTCGATGAGGACGACGCGGAACAGGTGGATGCCGTCCTTGACGCGGTTCTGGTGCGCGGGGCGCGGTTCTGCCCTGTGCTGCTCACCGTGGTTAACGAGCGGGAAGAAGATATTAAGGCCGCAGGCGTTATCACAGACGTGCTGCGTTTCCCCGGCGACCCCGCACGCCGCTGGCTTGACCGCCGCGTCCTGCGTGAGGTCATGAGCGAGGCCCGGGCGATGCCCGCGCAGTAAGCGTAAAAGAAGGGGAGGGAAAAACCTTCCCCGCGTTTACCGGCGCGGGATGACAACATCCACTAAGGATGTCGCCGCGCGGCTCCGCGTGACCCGGCCCGCCGCGTCGGGCCTTGTGGTGATAAACGCCCTCTGCTCGCTCCGTGCGCGTGCGGGCTGTGCCGTGACTCCATCTTAGCCGGGCTGTCACGAATGCAAGGGTAAAGTGAACGCGGCGGTCACCCGGTCCTTCCTTCCCGTCGGCCGTGATTTTCCGGTTGTTCGCCCGCTCAGGTTTCGCGGCCTCACCCTGCAACTCCCGTCCGCCGCGTGCGTCAGGCTGCGGCTTCCCTTGCGCCCCTGCATTCGTGACTGACCGCCCGTCTGTTATGGAGTCACGGCACCGCCCGGTGTCGCATCTCATGTAAAACCGGAGGCTCACAATGTTACGCACGCACACCTGCCCGACCGTTTCCCCCGTCGCCCGCGAGGCGCGCTTTTCCTTCCTGCCCGTCCTGTTTGGCGCGGACTACCTGACCGCAGAAGCCTGCATTTACGCCTATGCCGCTAAATACATTCGTGACTATGACGGCGGCGAGTGGACGTTTAACACCCTCCCGCAGGGGGCGGGCTATCTTGCCCCCGATGAAGACCGCGTGACGGTATTTAACCCCGATCACGGCTTTGTGGGGGAAATGTCGGGCGACGCGGCGGGTATTGTCGTCACCGCGCTGGTACTTAATCACCGGAGCTGGATGCACGACCACCACGACGAGCGGGACGCCTGTCGCCACTACATCCGCCGCTATGAGCAGCTCATGAGCATTGTGGCCACCCACCGCGAAAGCCGCGCCATTTATCGCGCCCTTGACTGATGCCGACGGGGCGCGATGCGCCCCGCCTTCATGCGACAACAACAAATTAACCGGAGAGCATAAATGATGTACGGAACCGTGAGTGAAATCTGCATTGCGCTGCTGAAAACGCACGAAAACAACGAAAAAATCGCCGTTATCACCTGGACGGAAGAAGACGTGCGCGAGGCCGGCGCGGAATACAACCCCACCATCGCAGAAACGGCGCGAGTGCTTCAGGCTATCGGGGAGGCTGACTGCGACATCATGTATCGCTACGGCATCGGCCAGGACTTTGTTTCGGGAGAACTGCGTCAGATTGTCGCAGAGCGCGCGCCGCGTCAGATAGCCATTCCTGAAAACGAACTTCGATTACTGCTGCCGCTGATAAAAAGGGGAATGAGCCACGTCGATGACATATCGGGTGAAGCCTGCGCCGCAGTGGAAACGCTGCAACTGGTGCTCGGTTCCCCCTCTGCGTAACCCCTGCGCCGCCCCGTGCGGGCGGTGTTATTCCGCCGCCGCCTGTTCGCGCGCGAAAACCCCTTCCGCAGGCCACGGGCCTGCCGCCAGCGGCCGCGCTGACGCGCCGCCCGCCGGCGTACGGGAGCACCGTTTCACTGGCCTTTCGGGGGTGACGATGACGGACTGCGTGGTACGGCGGATGTTCTTCCTGCGGTGGTGTTGAACGGGGATACCCATGCCGGCACCACGGGCGTCCGGGCGGGCTGTCGTGAACGGAGCCGGTAAACCGTCTCCGCCCTGACGGGCTTCCATCCCATGACGCGAGGGGCTGGCTTGCAGCAGCCGTTCCGGCTGCGCCGCCCTGTCGCGCCGTGACCTGCGCTTTATGCACCCCGGCACACTGACGCCGGGGCGTAAGGGGCACCGCCGTTTCGCGTGCCGCGCCCCGCCGCTGCGGCGGAACCCTGCTCATGTCCACCCCGGCGCCGTTCACCCGTTTACGTCCCTGTCGCCGGGGCTGAGACAAGCACAGCCGCTGGCAGCTGTCCAGGGTAAATGGCACGCGGTAAACCGCGCCCCGGACAGCTGCCATCGCCCGCGCTGGTTTACGCCCCTGCGGCGAAGGTTCTCAAACGGGTGATGGCATGACCTCCGGGAACACAGCAGCAGGTTCCCGCGAAACGTCAACACCGCGGCTCCCGAAACTCAACGGGTGATGTTCTTTAACAACCAGGAGGAAAGACGATGCAGGCTCAGGCAATGCGGACGTATCAGATTGCGTTTACCGGACGGGATGAAAAGGGCGTTTTGCCCATGTTTACCCGCGTACGGGCCACCACGGGGAAAGGGGCTGTCAGGGCGTTTATCGAGCGCTACAGACCCGTCAGCGGCTGGCTTTTGGGCGACCCCGAAGACATTACCGACAAACTGAATAAGGAGGCAAAAGAAGCAGAAAGCGTGTCGCAGAAATGAAAAAAGCAGGGAAAACCCTGCTTTCTCCACGCCGTAAACGCCGCTGTAACGGTTTTACGGCCACCGCTTTACCTGACTAAAGGAGTCATAAAATGACTGTAAATATTGTTTCACCTTCCGCTGAGGCTGTAAAGCCCCGCCGCCACGTGCGCATCCCCCGCGCAGATATTTCTGCGCCGGATATCGATCCGGCCTTAAAGGCATTCGGGCGGCATATCGCCCGCTGCCTGCGCAAGGGGCGCGGCGTTCACATCCCCGCGATGAAAAATGCTGCCTTCGGGCAGGTGCTCCGCACGCTGGAACTGACGCGCGCATTTAACTGATGAGGTGAGCCGCTCCGCGAGGGGCGGCAACAGCAGGAAGGAGACTGATATGACACAGACCACCACACGGGCACTCAGCGCAGACGTTCAGACCCACGGCAACGCGGGCGACATCATCCCGTCCGTCCCCGTTGAGCGTATTGTCGCGCAGCGTAACCGCGGCGTGACGGCGTTTATGGAGGGGGTTGCCCTGATACGCGAAGCACAGACCACGCTGGCGGAGGCTTCCGGACGAAGCTGGTTTGCCGGGTTATCGCAGATCGTCGAAAGCAGCCTGTGCAGCGACCGCAGCGAACAACGAAACGCCGCCATTCGCCGGCGTATCTGCCGCATTGCCGACCGGGAAATCTGGACGCGGCTGATGAATGAAACGGGCATGTTCACGCTGATGAGCGAGGCGCAGCGCAAGCAGTGGGACACGCAGCTCTACAGCGACGACTGCCCCGAAATCACCCCGGACAATGTGATCGCCACGTTCCGGGCGCTGAATGCCAGTAAAGGGGCGACGTTTGAGCAGGGCGTTATCGACGTATTCCGCAATCTGTCATGGGACTACAAAACCAACACACCGTGCCTGCTGGGAAAGCGCATCATCATTGATGGCGTCCTGGACAACCATCGCGGACTGTACTTTTCCGTGCGCACGTATGCGCAGAGCCGGATCAACGATCTTGCCCGCCCGTTCTGGATTCTGGACGGAAAGAACGTACCGGATTTTCGCGTGGCGGAGGGGACCAGGCTGAGCGAGTTTATCAGTCGGGGCGGGGCGAACAGCGTGGGTGAAGTGTTTACCTGCGAATACTTCACGATACGGGCATACAAAAAAGGCTCCGCGCATATCACGTTTACGCGACCTGACCTGGTGGAAAAGGTGAACGACATTATCGCCCGGCACTATCCGGGGGCGCTGCCGCCAAAAGTCTGATGCTCTGGCGGGGGGACATGCCCCCGTCAATGCCTGAACAATAGCGCCCTTACAGGGCGAGCGTCACGGCTTTGCCGTTCCGGTGGTGTTCATGCCCGGCTCACGGCTTTATACTCTGCGGTATGTTAATACCTGAAGGATATCTCCAGCATGCCGCGCAACAAATCTCCGAAAAAGCGTAAACAGCACAAACCCGGAAAACCCGGCAGGTCTCCTGCTGACGGGCGTATCCCGTACCGACGCTACCCCAAACGATTCATGGTCTCCGCGCCTCCTGAGCACGGCCATGAGACCCCGCATGAGTTCTTTTATGACAGTCCCGAAGAAGCCATACAGCACTGCGTCCGCCTTGGGCCTCAGTTTTTTCTCGACACGCTGAACTATCCGCCCCTGGTCACGGTTATCCGGGGTTTTGAGCAGCATCCCGGTGATGCAGAGCGGGCCGGATACGACTGTACCGATGGCGCAATGACCAAAAGCATACCCGCGGATCAGTTCATGACCTGTACAGAGCTGGGGATAATGACGGTGTCCTTCGACCCATGGGACAAACCCACCGACAACTGGGCTGACAGACCCGACGAACTCGACTGCGACTGCGACTGCGACTGCGACTGCGACTGCGACTGCGACTGCGACTGCGGGCAGTATGTCGATTTTAGTTTCACCGGCAAGATATCCGGCCTGTAATACCCCGGATGTATATCCCGCGTCCCGCAAAACTCCTCTTCACCGTCGATGACGGCTGGAACAGGTACCTCGCTTCGAACGGCGATAGCGTGACCCCGTGGACCCGTCTCTGCGTTGAGCGCATGCTCGCCTGCGGCACCACGGCGATGGGCGTTCGTCGTTTTTGCTGTTCGTCACCTGACTGCAACCACTCCCGCTTTTTTTGCCAGAGCTGCAAGTCAAAGGCCTGCAGTTCCTGCGGATTCAAAGCCACGGAGCAGTGGGTGGCGCAGCAGAGCCACATCCTCCCCGACTGCGACTGGCAGCACATCACCTTTACTATGCCCCACCTGCTGTGGCCGTTTTTTAACAACAACTGGCCCCTGCTCAATCAGCTCTTTCAGGCCGCCACCCGGGCCATGTTACGGTGGGCCCGCAAACAGGGCGTGGAGGTCGGTATCTTCTGCGCCCTGCACACCTACGGGCGACAGCTCAACCAGCATCCGCACATTCACGTCTCCGTCACCCGCGGCGGGCTCAGCATGAAGCACGGCGTCTGGAAAAGTATCTTCTTTAAAAAACAGGCTGTAGAAAAAATCTGGCGCACCGCCGTTACGGAGCTGCTGCGGGACAACCATGACCGGATTAACCCCGCCAGCCTGCCCGGCCATGGTCATCTCCGGGATGAAAAACAGTGGCGCCGTTATCTGCAGGCGCAATACGGACGTCGGTGGAAAGTCCACTTTGCGAAGAAGACCCGGGGCGCCTGGCGGAGCGTCAAATACCTCGGCCGGTACCTGAAGCGACCGCCGGTGTCGGCGACGAAGCTGAGGCACTACAGCGGTGGTGCCGTGGTGCACAATTATTACGACCACCGTACACAGCAATACCGGCAGCAAACGCTGACCCAGGAAGATATGATCGGACGCTATATCAGTCATATCCCGGAGAAGCATTTTAAGATGGTGCGTTACTACGGTTTTTTGTCAAATCGTAAACGGGGCGAGCTGCTGCCAAAAGTGTATGAAGCCCTGGAGATGGAGGCGAGGAAAACGCCGGAGCAGCCGGGTTTCGCCGTGTTGATGAAGGAATTTTTGCGCACGGATCCGTACAGATGCATCCTGTGCGGCAACCGGCTGCGCTTCAGCAGTGCACAGGCAGGGAGACATACGACCGAATTAGTGGCAGAAAGGCTGCATGACATAGACAGAAAACGATGGCTTCTGGCACAGGCTGCAGGATAAGTGCGTCTGAAATATGGGTTACGGGTTAAAAACACGTCAAAAGCAGCATTTTATGACTATAACGTTCCCGATGGCGCATCATTACTGCATTGTTGACACTGCTGTTCATGGTAAGGAAATTTTCAAAACGATGATTCATTTTCCTAACCATCAAGATGAAAATAGCGCGCCAGCTGCACGTCATTGGGTTCTGCAACATAACGACCATAATTCAGTTCCTGTTCCGTGGTCAGAAAATCGACGGGCATATCGGCCTCTCTGCCTGATGGTCATAAATTAACAATTTCGCAACCGTCCGAAATATTATAACATTATGGACAGTGAAAAATGCACCTAAAACGGTGTATCTTTAATCGGCAAATGGCATTTAACGGACACCACTGTCCATTAATCGATTTTTCAGACGACTTTTCTCGCCTAACGTGAGTTTTAGTTCGACTGAGCATCAGACCCCGGTGACGGAATTTTCTGGGTTTCCAGCGTAGAGCCCCTATTAGGCCCCCTAACACAATCATCAAAATCGGTATACGTCCATTCGATACCTATTGCAAGGAAGAATTCTTTAAGAGCTACTACAAAACCCTCTATAAACGAACCACCCGGTATAAATCCGACATTTAGTCGAAATGGGTTAGTGGTATTATCATTACCTGAGATAGTGCACTTAATATGACCTTTTCCAGCGCTAAAATAACAAACACGATTTATATATTCACCACTACCAGGGGTTACTTCCGTGAAGAACAGATAAGGCATATTTACTAACGCTTTGGCAACGAGTTCTTTAAACTCACCAGAAAATAGAAAGAAACAGTATTCACTGTATTTCATACTTCACCCTCTAATATTTTTGTGACAGTACAATGATGATTGATTAATACCTTCTCCGTCTGAAGGAACAGTTTACGGCCCGGTTCCTCGCGCTCCACCAGGGCATTCAGCATGGCAACAGTTGTCACGTTCTGTGCAGTGGCCAGTGATGCGACACGTTCACGCAGGTCGTCAGAGAGAAAGACGCCAGCCCAGGCGGCAACCGCCGACGGTATCCACAGAAGTGTTTATATCACATGCATACCGGACAGGCGAGCAGTGCGCAGCCTGTCCACTGGATGCCGCGAAGCGGCATGGAGGCGCCAGCTGAATCTGAATATGGCATAGCATGTGAATGGCGCCGTAGCCCGGCGCAGCCGGTTACATTGTTGACATGTTCCACCAATCCATCCTTTCCCCCTGCCAGACAAAACTGGCTAAAAGCGATACAGAAGACACTGTGCGCCGTCGGAGTGGTCACGGCAAGGCATGGCCGCAGTCGGGGCGTATCTCCGCGTTAGCGGGCCGTCAGGGCCGCTTACGGGCGTGTACACCAGAACCTACAGCAACACCTCCCACAGCCACTAAAATCGGTAGTTACAACATCCATTATTAAAAGCGACGTTGTTCCGGGCCTTCGGCCCGGGGCGGCCTCGCTTTTCAGTGGTGGGGAGGGGCTGTGGGGTCTCAGACGGGCACTATTGGTGCTTTTGAGTGAGCACCTTGAATGTTGTAACTATAAATGCTGTGTCGGGGCCCGTCGCGCAGCGATGGGAGCTACTCCAAGTAGTTGCCGAACCGGCGCGGACATAGTCCGCTGCAAGGGCGGGCATTCTCAGGAGCCTGTCCACAGGTCAGGCGACGAACAGGTTATATATTTATATGAATGAAATAAAAAGATATGTAAAAGAAGTACAGAGCAGGTTTTTAAAGGAAACCATGCACTTTGAAATCAGGTCGGCTGGCGCTCTGTAAGCATAACGGTTGTAACCTTATGGAAAGGTCCCTTGCAGTTATTTGTGGGTAACTGAATCCAGCGACCGGAAATGATGCTGGCGAGGCAATTTCTGGCCATTCTGATGCCGGAATGGGATGAATGTCAGGAAGGACGGGCGTCATTTCGTGCAGAAAACCGTCAGCCGGGAGCAGCAGACGTGCGAAACCCTCCGACGCCAGCCGGATTTTTCACACAGGAAGGGTTATATGGGGACGGTGGCCAGCCGCGTGTAGTTGTAACCACGCGACATCAGCATGCGCTCTTTCACGCGCCGCTCCAGCTCACGCTCCAGAGCATCCCTGTCGCCGACGAAACGCCCTCTGGCGTAGTCACGCGTCAGCTGCTGTTTCACCAGCGTCACAATGTCCTTACGGGCTCTGTCCGCGTCACGTCGGGCGCGGGCGCGCTTCAGGCCATGCTGTTTACGTTCGGACTGGTAGCTGCGGAACCGTTCACGCACAAACCGCCAGGCCTTCGCTATCAGCTCGTCCATCTCCAGCGGCTTCAGGTTCTGCTTCTTACGCTGCTGATTCTCCCATTCCACACGGCTGCGCCTCGCGGCCACAACGGCCACGTCAGAGACGTCGAGCGCGGAGAACAGTGCCGGCGTGAAGGTAATATCGGTCGGGATGTTGCAGCCAATCTGCGGGTCATACTCGGTCTGGTAGGTAATCAGCCCCAGCTCCGCCATAAACTTCAGCGCCCGCGTGGCACGGGTGATGGACAGATTGCCGCTTTTCGATTCCGTGGCCAGACCGCACTCGATGGCCAGATTGGTGATGGAGCGCTGAACGCGGTTAGCCAGCGGGTCATAGTGGAAGCACAGCCCCTGGAGCAGGGCATCGATGGCCCGTCGGCGCAACAGTGGCGGCATCCGGTGACGTTTACCCAGCGAGCGTAAGAACGCCACATGGATGGAAAAGTCAAAACGGGACGTGAAGCCTTCGGCTTTCGCCATCAGCTTACGACAGAACGGCAGTGTCTTTTTGCCTTCACGCGGCGTGAATGCCGGGTTCGGGTTTTTGACCTGACGGTAATGGGAGAACAGGGTCTGGGCGTCAGTCACACCTTCCCGCACTTATGTTGCACGGAAGGAGCACTGAGCACAGAAGGTATTGCAGTTTTCTGAGCATGCACATATACTCCCTGCATAGAGCAACAGCTTCTATGCAGTTTTGAAAGGCCCCGTTAATCTTCTTCTCGTCGCCAAACATGAAGGAAGATTATCGGGGTTTTTGCTTTTCTGGTTCCGGGTAGACACCTCATCAGAACCAGTTCCCTGCCACCTTGCGGCGTGGCCCGCCATCTTAATTCGTCAAACGATCAGCAATCTAGCACTCAAACAGAACACGATCAAGGAATGTGACTACTCACCACCAACTTCTCGCTCCAGCAACAATTCTATTGCTTCGGCTTGCGTCAGCCCTAGCTCCTGACAGAGAGCATCTAGCTTGTCCTTAAGCGCATTACGAATAAAGACATTCACTGGCTTATGCGTTTCTCTTTTACGAGAGACTGAATGCATTTTTCTTTCACTGGGACTAAGCGGGGCGCCCTTTCGATAAGCCCGTTTAGGAGAGGACGTTTCTACATTTCCAGTCTGCGACATCTCTGCCTCCTCAGCTTTCAGACGATGATCGTTTCGCAGAGGATACTACAGATTCGTGAAATCAGCGACTTAACTTTACACGAAAGTGTGAGCCATGTTGGCGCATGACTCACCTGGATGGATGTGGATTGCAGATCACATTACGATGCTGATTAGTATGAAGAATGCCAGTCAGTTCCCCCGTCCCAGCGCGACTGCCAGTGCTGAAGGTAGGGTTGCGCCACGTCCGGCACGTCACTAAGCACCAGCACGTTCTCGCTATTTCTCGAGGCCGCAGAGCGGGTCATATTAAAGCTTCCTGACTCAACCGTATGATTATCAACAATAATGACTTTGTCGTGCATGATGGCGTAGTGGCCGTTCGTGCGCAGCGGAATTCCCGCGTTCACCACGACGTTCATCGCCGCCTGGCTGGCCCTGCTCCGGTTGCCCTTTTCATCGAGCACTATTTTGACGTCCACACCCCGCTGCTTCGCCGCAACAAGGGACTTCACCACCTCCGGGGAGGTGAACGAATACCCCATCAGCCGGATACTCTGCTGTGCGGAACCGATGGTGTTCAGCACCAGCTGCAGGGCGCTCCCCTCAGGGGAAAATCCCGCCTGTACCGACGGGGATGCTGATACAGGTAATGCGGCAGACAGACTCAGGCAGAGCAGGCCAGAAAGTGCCAGTTTGCGGGCCGCTGTTTTATCGCCGGGTAACATCGTTATATTCATTACATAACCCCCATCACGTTCGGGGACAGGAGCTGAACATCGCCGGACAGAAGCCAGAGACTCAGGATGACTTCTTCCGTCAGCACCAGCATCATAACCAGAAATGTCCACATTCCGGGGCTGCGTTTCAGAATACGACTGAAAAGCACTGCGCTGGCTACCAGAATACAGACGGTTATCCAGGGGATGACCCGGTTGATAAGCATTACGCCACTGTTGCAGTCAATACATGCCATATAATTTCCTTCACAGAATTGATTAAGAAACGCCGGGAGCGGGGGGAAACTTGCTTTGCCCCGGTTCCGGCGTTGGACAACGACGCGGAGCGGAGGCGTCAGGACGTTCTGGTATAACGGAACCAGTAGCAGACAGGCCCGTCGTCGGTATCATGGACTGAGCCCAGAAACCAGCCGTCATCATCCGGCGGTTCGGGTATCCAGCCCCGTGCGTCCGGCGCTTCATCGGTAAATCCGGCAGCAAAAACCTCAGGAGCCTCATCGCGCATGGTCATTACAAAGCACTGCAGCCCCTGGGTCCTCAGCCAGTAGCTGAACTCCACCGCGGTTTCGCAGCCACTGCGGACATACGCCGGATGCGACCAGTACCCTTGCTCATTACGCTCTGCGGTAACAGGCACAATCATTTAATGCTCTCCAGGTCAGTATCACTTTCTGCGGCCCGTGCCGCTGTTTCTGGCTCCTGCTGCTGACGCGCAAACCGACGCACACTTTCGAACCAGGCGGCTCTGAAGCAGAATCCTTCTCCCTCCCTGATTTTCGCTGCATTGTTTACCACCCATATCACCGCCGTGATGAAATATCCGATAACCAGCAGACTACCCACAATCTGAACCTGTTTTTCCGCGCTGAGCGTGTGCCAGTTCCTGACGACACTGGCCGTTTCCTCCGGGGCTAACCAGCAGAACAGCGCTGCCCCGAGCAGCATTACAGCTGGCCCGCGCAAAATTAAGATGCGCAGACAATTCCGCAGCCCCCGCCACCACAGCTGCGTCTGCTTCAGGTACAGCTCATCGTCCTGCAGTATCTGCCAGATGAGTTCCGCCTTCTCATGCTGCCGCATTCCGGTGAAGGAACTGTCGCAACGGACGAACGTCACCGGCGATGACTTCAGGTGGCGTACCCTGTCTGTCTCACGTGTATACAGCGCCAGCGCCGCCCACAGGAATGCGGTCAACACTGTGCCATGCAGATAAAATGAACCGCCATCAACAGGGCCAGCCGCGGACACCTGAACTGAAAATACTGCAGCCAGTGGCAGGCTGACGGAGAGAATCAGCATTAATTGCGGCACGCGTAACATGAAATATCGGAAGAAATTCATGATTTTCCTCCTTCCACCCACTCCGGATAGCCGCTGCCGGTATCACAGCGCAGCGTTTTTTTATCGACGCTGATGATATAGCCCGCCGAGTAATGCCTGTCGCCATCGCTGCAGCGCCTCTCCTCTTTCAGACTGTTTGCCTTTATAAGCTCAGCCAGAATCTGGCGCAGAAGCACGTTGGTCGTTACCTGTTCCCCCTTCTGGCTCAGATACTCAGGTTGTGGAGTGCTGCCGAATGGCGGGCCCACATACTGAGATTGTGGAGTACTGTCGAATCCGGCAAATGCCAGACCGCCAGATATCAGCAATGCGACAGCAGCAGAGAGGATGATTATCTTGTTTTTCATGATGATTTCCTTTCAGTCGTGGATTTTTGAACAAAGAGACAGGCTTTCTGGTAAGCCAACCAGATAAAGAATGGCAATGACATCAGCGCACATGTTTTCAGGCTGGCCCCCTCCGACTGAACGTTATTTATTGCCAGATAAGCAAACAGATAAATCAGGCAGCAGACAAATGCCAGCCCGGTATATTTATAAATCCGCATAGTTCACCTTTTAAGTTTAACCTTTAAGTTCAGACATAAAGCCCACATTGAACCCCCGAAAAAAAATCAATAAACAGAAAAACCAGAAATAGCATTATTCCCCGTGAATTAACGTTATTTATCGGAAACTTTAATTAACGCAGTCATCTCTCATTAAGGAGTGAGTTTTATTCTGCGCCGGGTCAGATGGAGAATGAATTAATACTGCATTGCGCCAGGTAGCTTAACCCGCTTTTTGTTGAGTGATGGCATCTGACACCCCGGACCCGCCCTCAAGTGCCGTCAGAAAGTCCCGTATCATCCTCTGCAGCTCCCGGGCATCACGGCTTCGCAGCAGCGGCATGCCCGCCTGGCGCATGACCTCATCCAGCAGGATGTCACGCCGGCAGCGGCTTTTCTTCAGGTGGGACGCATCGTCCAGCTCCACGGCCGCCACAACGCGAAACGTCCTGCGGTCAACGATAACCACGTCACAGTGCCACTGGGCTGCCATATGGAAAAGCTTCCACCACGTCCGGCTCCGGCCCCTGACGCGCGGCGTTATCTGCACAATATCGGCCACCCTGACCTGCGGGCACAGATACCACCGCCTCATGTCCACAGCCCGGAACAACCCCTGCATAAAGTGAACCTCACGGTCGGTCATCAGCTGTGCCTGCCGCTCCCAGAACACGCCGCCCGCCATCAGTTGCTCTGTATCGCCCACCCTGACGCCAGCCTCTCTCAGCCGCCTGATAAGCGGTGCCTGCGGCCGTTTCTGCTTCAGCACGCGGGAGAGCAGGAAAATCAGTGCCAGCAACGAAACGATAAATACCACCACACCGGCATTCATGAACCCACGCTCCCTTCGCTACGCACGCTATCGGTGAACGTCCCGCCATTACCTGAGTAACGTTTATCCTGCACCGTCCGGAACCGCTCAGAGAACAGCCAGCCACTCAGGGTGACGGTATTGTCCGGTTCATCCGGCGCGCAAACCGTAATACTGTCCTCCGTCACCCCGGTGATATCAAAATTCGCACCGCAAAGATGCCGGATAATATCATCACGGGAGTGAATAATACCCCTCCCCACCAGGTCGTTAACCGTTTCCTTAATAACTTTTACAGCCTCCGTATTTTCATCACGGCAGGTTAAATTATTTTCTGACATATTTTCCTCACCTTACATATTTAATGCTTGCTAAAGATGCACATTCTTCTTCGCGCTCATGAATTATTTAAACAAAAACCCGGGCCATAGATAAAACATGCCGGACCGAATATTACTGGTCAGCACTGAATCAGAAATTAAAGCAGGGTATTTAATTCCGGGTGCCGAGCGGGCACCCGTCATATCGGGAGCGTCAGTCCGTCAGGGGTGCGCGCAGTTTCCAGGTGCTGCCGCCAAAGAGCACGGGTCCGACAACCCGCTCCCACTTTTCAGCCTCCGCCAGGCGGTCGGCTACCGACAGGAAGTCTGTATGATTCAGGATAGTTTCATCCCGCTCATCGGCAGAAACCAGCGTGTAGCCGTCAGGAATACGGGGTATCTGCTGGCCCGCCGTTGACGCAGAAGCACGCCAGAACGTCCGGATGCAGCCGCCCCTGCTCAGGGCGGTAAGAATAACATTTTCAGGTACGCGCATACGCCAGTTACTCCCCGGGCTGACCGGCAGCCTTACTGATGGCCTGCTGCAGGGCCTCCGCGCTGGTGTATCCCGGAATAACCGTCACGTTATCAGCACTGGCGCCGGCTGACGGGAGAACCACCAGGGCCGGGGTACCGCTGAAGCCCAGCTGCTGCGCAAGTGTGTTTATGCCATCCAGGATCCCCTGAACGTCAGGGGCTGTCTTCGCATCGAACTTCACGGCTTTTGCGGCCGCGCTGATATCAGCATCGGTCAGCTTGCCCTCATTGTGGCCGGTGGCGTAAATCGCGTTGTGATAGTTGAGGTAAGCATCGGCCCCCTTCTGCTTCCAGACCTGGAGCCCGGTTTTCGCCGCGCTGAGCGACGCCGGCCAGCGCTGGCCAAATATCGGGAATTCCTTGAACACAAAGCGCACGTCCGGGTTAGCTTTTATCACTTTCTCCAGTTCCGGCGCCAGGCGGGCACAGTAGATGCACTGGTAATCGAAAAACTCGACGACAGTGACTTTTGCGTCGGCCGGCCCATATGACGGCGTGCCTTTATCGTTCAGCAACGCCGCCTGATTCTGAACCACGGCGGCCGTCATTGCCTGCTGCTGCTTCTCCTGCTGTTGAGCCTGCAGCTTCTGGCTGACCTCAACCAGCACCTCCGGATGGGCCAGCAGGTAGTCTTTCGCGATTTCACCAATGCGGGCTTCCTGCTCCGGGGTAAAGGCTACGGCTGGTTTCTCTGCTGCCCCCGCCACGCCGGAGACCAGAAGGCCTGCGGCAAGCATGACTGAAAGGGTTTTATTCATGTTCATCCTGTGCTTTTCTCTTCTCTGTTGTTATCAGTTCGTATCGTGTGCGGGTGCTTCTCTGGCCGCCCTGCGCTGTCGTTTAGCATGCTCCTGAGCCCTGCGCTCCACGGCATACGCCGCCTCCTCTGGACTCACCGCTGCGACCGGTTCACCGGCAAGGTTTTTACGCCACGCGCCCACCGTCATGGCGCCCAGATACGCATCCGAGCGGGTCACTGCGGCAAGGCAGCGCTTCAGCGTCTTCACGGAAACCTCCAGCCCGCGCCGGCGAATGTCATTGACCATCGCCTCCCGGATGTTGACCGCCAGGAGCTGCGGCTGGCCGTCTGTCACCAGGGCCGGCCAGCAACGTTCAAGGAGCGCGAGCGCGTCCGCAAGCGGCATGACCTTCCGGTACACCGGTTTCGGGGCAGGCTTGCGCCTGGCCGCCCGCATGGCCTCCCTCTCCTGGGCCTGTCGCTCAGCCCACTGCCGGGCTTTCTCTGCTTTTCTGGCGGCCTTCTCGTCCGCCTGCGCTTTTTTCGCGCTCTCATCCACCGCCTGCTTCCTGACCTTCCAGGCAGGCGTCGTGTTCACCACCACGGTCTTTTTACGCGTGACCCGGCCCGGTCCCGCACCGTCCGGTTCACTGTTGTTTACGGCACGCTGACCTTCTGGCTCCGCTTTGCGGCGCAGCGTCAGCGTGGGGCGCCCCTGCTCTTTCATCCTGCCTCCGGATAAATCTGTTTCACGTGTACTCCCCTGAGTGACCTTATTCTGACACGGCAGGTATCACATCACCATCAGTCCGATGACGGCCAGGTGCACCGCGTAGAACAGCGGGAAAAATTCGCGCGGCCAGAACCTCGGCACGCGGCAACAGGTCCGACTCAGCACCGTCAGGGTAACGCCGGGTATTACCAGACCCGCGATGGCAAAGGCGGGGCTGTCCGCGGCATTCAGCGCGAGTATCGCCAGTGCCAGACACAGCGCCAGCCCCGTGCGCGTGGTGCGCCGGCCCGTCATACATACGCCGCAGGCCAGCATCAGCATGACTACCCCCGCCAGCCCGTAGCTTCCCGCCGAAAACGGCAGCCAGGCCAGAACCACCATCAGTGAGAGCGGCCACGTGCGCGGCCCGTGCCGCTGCATCAGCGCCAGCGCCTGTCCGCTGACCGCAAAGGCAAACAGGATATTGCCCAGGTCCGGGCGCAGCCCGGCCAGTATCCAGCCGCCCTGCGCCACCCCGGCCCATATCCAGAGCCGGTTCAGGGCGCGCTGCTGAATCTGCGGATGGCGGGCGAGGTTCATGGCCCAGACCAGGCCAAAGAGCGGAAACGCTCCCCGACCGGCAAGACGCAGCCAGTCATTATCCAGTCCGCACAGCATGCTGATGTGGTCGGCCACCATCAGCAGCAGCGCCACGGTTTTGATAAGGTCGGTCTGGCCCGGCGTCCACACAAGCAGACGCTGCAGCCAGCAGTCGGCCACCACAACAAGAGGGAACAGCGGATGGTTTTCAGCGCGCATATCAGTCGCCTCCCAGGGTCTTTTCACGCTCAAGGTCGCGCACCGTCTCGCGCTCCATCTGCTGCAGGCGGTCCCGCTGCACGTTCTCGCGCACCACCTGAGACACCGCCTCATCCCGGCGGCGTTCTTCCGGCGTATCCGGCAGCGTGAGGGGAGATGCCGGCGTTTCTTTTGTCCGTTCCATATCCCGCACCACATCCCGGACGGCGACGTCAGCTCCTCCGGCCGGCCTGTCGCCACTGCGGGCCATCTCGCGGACCGCCTCTTCAGCACGCTTATCCAGCTCCCGCTGCACCTCAGCCTCCCGGGCCTGCTGTGCCAGCACCTCCGACGGCACCGTTTCTGCGGGTTGCGTACCGGTGCCGTCGGGCAGGCTGTCGGCCCAGACCCGACCGCCGGTAATGGCGCCGGGGTTCCACGGCCTCGCCTCACCTGCGAGCCGCACCACCACGCCGCTCTGCGGATTCTCCCGCGCGAGCCGCACGCCCTCTTCCATATCCCGCGCCAGCAGCGACTCGCCGTTACGGCTGGCCTGCAGACCCGCAAACGCCGCGTCCCCGCTGCCCATCACCCGGCCTTCACCAGCGAGCCCCTTAAGCTGCCCGTCTCCGGAGGTCAGGGCGCTCAGCCAGACGCCCGCCTGCCTGCCGTTGCGGTCAAAAGCGGGCAGCGCCACGTGCGGCTGCGGGTATTTACGCCCCGGCGAGATAAATTTCGCCATCGAGCCCTCAGGCTGCAGTCCGGCCTGGCGCAGCGCAGCGCGACCGGCAGGCACCTCACCCAGCGCTTTTGCCGTCGCCGTCAGGCGGGCGGCATTCGCGACGGCGCGGTCGCCGCGCGGCTCGAGAATGTCATGCGCCGTACTTTTCGCCTGCGATTTTTCCATCGCGGCCACCCACTTATCCCGGTTGTCGGTATAAACCTGCGCGTGCTGCTTCATGCGGCTCAGCGCCACGTAGGCCGACTCGAAGCTCACCATCCGCTTACGTCCGCCGTCCGTGCCCTGCAGGGAGATGGAGAAGGGTTCGCTCGCCCCCTGTGAGCCTTCAACGGTAACGGCATAGGCCAGGTCGATGTGCTGCTCTGCCTGCTCCGCTGACGGCGTGAGCGTGCGGGTCTGTTTCCCGTCCGACAGCGTGACGCTGTCACCTTTTATCTCACTGACCGACCAGACGCTGTTGGCCACGAAGCCCCGCTCGTTGTCGCTTTTCGAAAAGCGCATCCGGTCGCCTTCCGACACGATGATGGTGTCCTGACGGTAGAGCGTGACGCCCTCTGTCGCCGCCTGCGCGGGCGACAGGCTGCGGGTGTTGCCCTGCGCATCCTTCAGCGTCACCAGGTGCGCCTCCCCGTCCAGCGCCTCAATGCTGTAATAGGTGCTGTCCAGCAGGACCAGGCTGTCGCGGGATGCCTCCCACGTTGTCATGCGCCGCAGCTCGCCGTCGCGGATATTGGCAGGCGTGAGAACCGGCAGCGTGACCTCTTTTTCGCCCACCTCGCCGGCATCCTGACGGGCGTCATGAATCATGGCGTTCACCTGGCGGCGGTCGGCGTTCAGGGCGGTGATAATGATGGTCTGCGCCTGCGCCTCTGGCGTGCGCCCCGTGTAGTCCTTCACGATGGCCTCCAGCAGCGTCGCGGGCTCCCCGCCGGGCATCAGGTCGCCGGCCGCCACGGCTTTCGCAATGGCCTCCTCCCGTTCGCGGCTGAACTCCATGACGGAGCTGTCCGGCTGCCAGGCATCCGCCCTGCGCGGCACCTGTGCCGGCGCCACGCGCTCAATGGTCGTCAGGGCGCTGCCGATATCGCGGCTAATCAGGCTGTAGACGGCAGGTTTTAGTTCCGGCGTCTGGCGGACAATCTCCTGCATCACCGCCACGTCAATGGCGCTGCGCTTCTGCAGCAGGCGGAAGGGCTGGCCCGGGGCAATGGACTGCAGCTGGTCGGTATCGCCGCTGGAGACCGCGCGTCCCCCGCCCCCGGCAATCAGGCTGTACGCCTTCGCCATGTCGGCGTTACCGACCATCGAGCTTTCATCCACGAGAAACAGGACGTTGCTGAAGTCCGGTCGTTCGCCGCCGCGCAGCTGCTGCTGCGTGTCGTGAATAAAGGCCGCCAGCGTCTGCGTTTCGGGCACGCCCGCATCGCGCATCTCGCTCACCGCCCGGTGGGTGGGGGCCACGCCGATAACCCGCGGCTGCTCCCGTTCCGGCAGCGTGCCGATGGCCGACATGACCGCCCGGAACTGAGTGGTCTTCCCCACGCCCGCGTAGCCCTGCACCAGGGTAAAGCGGTCGGGGGATTCAAGTATCATGCGCGTGGCGTTCCGCTGCCCGTCGGTCAGGCCCGCCAGCTGCGCGTCCGGAACCTTATCCATCAGCGGGGTGACGGCCTCCTTTCCCTCAAGGACGTGGCGGATAATGCTTTTTTCAGCGTTGTACGACTGGCGTGAGACCAGCAGCTGCAGGCCGTTTCCCGGCGATACCGGCACCGACAGCAGGGCGCCGCTGCGCACCTGCCGGTCCGCCTCCTTTTCGATGACCTGCAGGCTGAGGCTGTCCTGCTCAAATTCTTTCGCGGCGGCCATCAGCTGCGGCTTCGTGAACGCCAGGCCGTTCCCCTCCAGCACCGGAATGGCCAGATGGATAGCCTGCTGCTCCGGCGTGTGCAGCCCGGCCTTCTGGTGCGCCAGCGCATCATCGAGCCTGTCATGCCCCGCCGCATCCTTAATCTGTTCAGAAACGACGCTCCAGGCAGACTGACGTGACAGCTTCTCCGTCGTTTTCTGCGCCGTCTGTGCGGAATAGAGCCGCACCGCCCTGCCGCTGAGCGCCAGTTTGTTCAGCGTGGTGTTATCCAGCTCGCGCTGCGACAGCGAGGCAAAGACCGTGGCGCTGTCGCTCACCGGGCGGCCCGGCGACTCCACCCAGCCCTGACCCACCTTCGCGGCGGTAAACGGACTGTCACCGGCGGGCAGGACCACGTCCGCCTTACGCCCCGGCAGGCTGACGACGAGCCCCGCCTCCCCGAGCGCCTTAACGGTCACCGTATCGCCTCCCCTGAGCCGCGTCCCCTGCGCCTGACCCAGCACTGCCAGACGGTCGCCTTCGGCCACCTGCAGCGTGCCGGTGCGGTACAGCGACCAGCTGCTGTTGAGTTCAGACAGGCGGGTCACCCGCGTCTCCCCCTGCGCGTTGCGCAGCGTCAGGCTGTTGTTGCGGCCCGTCACGCGGTCAATGACAAAGCGTTCCCGGCTGCGTGCTTCGGCATTCCAGCGCTCCATGACCATCCCCTCCCGGTAGTGGTCGCGCACCTGCTGATGGCGGCTGTCGAGCCAGACCGGCTCCAGCGTGGTGATACTGACCTCCCGCTCGCCCAGCACCTTTTCCGCCTTAAGCGCCTCGCGGACAGCGCCTGCCAGCACGGCCTGCTCGCGCGGACCTGAGACCTGCGCCACGCTGTGTTCACCTGCGCGGACGCTTCGGGCAAAGTCAGCGGCCAGGCGGTCATACCGCTGCCGCCGATCAGGCTCGCTGATAACCGAGACCTGCGTCTTCTCACCGCCCTGCCATGCGAGCGTGCTCACTCCCGCTTCCTTCATGACGGTCAGGGCGCTGCCGGTCCCGGTGCGCTGGCCGCTGTCGGCTATCAGCAGCTGGACGTTATGGCGCAGCGCACCGTCGAGCAGCGTGAGCGTTTCTTTCAGGGTCAGCTTCTCCCCCTGGTCAACAATCAGCGTGCTGCCGGGCGTGAAGGCCATGCC
>CATOUR010000349.1:0-37812 GCA_951848785.1 Callosobruchus maculatus
TTAAGGCCTTACGTTTGAGGCCGTAAAGCCACAAGGTGACGCAATTGAAAGGGCTAAAGGGGGAGAGCCTGGCCCTGAATCCAGATCTGCTGAAGGTGCAGGCCGCCATCCAGCGCAATGATATTGGCGCGTTTACCCGCTGCTAAGGATCCGAGCTGACGATCGATCCCCAGCAGGCGGGCAGGGGTGCAGCGAGGCCATATGAATAGCCTCTTCGGCCGTCACGCCTGCGTGCTCTACCATATTCCTGACGGCGGCATCCAGCGACAGCGTGCTCCCTGCCAGCCCGCCGGAGGCGGTTTTAAACCACGCCGTGGTGCATCGTGACCTCTTCGCCACATAGCGAATACCGCCCGTCCGGCATGCCTGCCGCCTGCATGGCATCGGTAATCAGCACCACGCGGTCCCTGGCGCAGCAGCAGCATACACGCATGGCTCCCGGATGGACGTGGTGGCCGTCGGCAATGAGCTCAAGCCACGCCCGTTTGTCCGTAAGCCCCGCGCCGACCATTCCCGGCCCCGGTGATGCAGCCCCGTCATGCCGTTATAGCAGTTGCACCAGCCCGTCCGCGCCGGCGTCAAAGGCGGCAAGGGTTTGCTCGTACGTGGCGGCACTGTGGCCCAGCATCACGGCGTATACCTCGCTGCTTCAGGTGGCGAATGGCCCGTAGCGCGCCGGGTTTTTCCCGGCGCCAGCGCCACCACCCTCAGCGTGTTTTGCGAGAGCGTAATTAACGCGTCCAGCTCGGCGAGATCCAGTTCCCGAAACAGCGCTGGCGGATGGGCCCCTTTGTTCTGCGGGGGTAAGTACGGGCCCTCCAGATAGCTGCCAAGGATCTGCGCTCCGGGGCCGCCCGACCGACAGCGTTGGGCGATCCGCGTGAGTGCCCCGTGAATCGCCTCCAGCGGCGCGGTGACGGTAGTGGGCAAAAATGCCCCCACCCCTTCACGTGCTTTATGAATGGCTAAAACGTCCAGCGTATCGGGGGCCTCATCCATCACATCCACACCCATGCCGCCATGAACGTGAATATCGATGAACGCCGGGCAAAGTAGCCCGGCATCACGGGCGACAACGCCCGCAGGGACAGGCTCAATCGCCGCGATAACGCCGTTCTCGATACGAAGCTGGTGGTCATCCAGCCAGCCCTGTTCGGTGAGCACCCGACGCGCGCGCAGCAGCTGGCTCATATCCCTTCCTCTGCGGGCGCTTCCTCACGACAGCGGCCAAGCTCGTCCACCAGGCTCGTCAGGCCGCGGTGGCCACACTCCAGCGCCTGCAGACGAAACGCTTCGCTGCTCAGACCTTCACGTTCGAGCACCATCTCCAGCAGCAGTTGCAGGTTGGTGCCGGTAATCACCTCGCTGCCCGGTCTTTTCATGGCGCGTAGACGCTACGCGAAACGGCGTGCCGCCCAGCAGATCGGTGAGAAACACAATATCCTGCTGTGCGTCGAGGTCGCTCACCGCCTGCTCAAGCTGAGCGGTCAGCCGCGCCGTGGTGGACGTTTCAGGAAAATCGATGGCGATAAACTGCGGCTGCTCGCCGAGGATCTGCTTCATTGCCTGCTCAAGCCCGCTGGCAAACCCACCGTGACCCGTCAAAATAATGCCTAACATCGCAACCTCTTTGCATTTACAGGAAGTGACAGAATTTACCGACAACGCCCAGCACCACGGTGATACCAATCAGCCGCAGCGGGCTCCAGCCACGACGCACCAGCCAGAACATGGTCAGGGTATAGACCAGCGGCAGAAACGCGGGCATCAGCTTATCGATGACGTCGGCCTGTAGCTTAACGACCGCATCGCCGGCTTTGATTTCAAGCGTGGTATTGAGACGGACATAGGTTGCCACCAGCGCGCCGATCACCGTCATCCCGACGATGGAGGCCGCATGGCCGACCTTTCTGGTGTTGGCCTTGATCAGCGGAATGGCCGCAACGCCCATCCGGTAGGCGTAGTGCGCCAGACCAAAACGCAGGCCGAGGTGCACCACGTTAAACAGCACGAAAAAGACCACGGCCCCCAGAATCGATCCCTGCAGCGCCAGGCTGGCACCAATACCGCCGCAGATAGGCAGGAGGGTAAGCCAGAACATGGCGTCACCAATCCCACCAAGCGGCGCACCGACGGCAATTTTGGTGCTCTGGATGCTGTTCACATCCTGTTTTGAGCGCTCCATCGCCAGAATGATGCCGATAACAAAGGTCACCAGGAACGGGTGAGTATTAAAGAAGCCCATATGGCCTTTCATTGCTCGTGCAAGGTCCCGCTTGTTGGTGTGGATCTTTTTCAGCGCGGGCAGCAACCCGTACAGCCAGCCGGAGGCCTGCATACGTTCATAGTTGAACGAGGCCTGTAGCAGCATCGAACGCCAGGCGACGCGATTAATATCCTTTTTCGTCAGCTCGGCACCGATGCTCTGGTCTTCGTAGACGTTCTCGTTGACGCCGGTCAGCAGGGTCTCTTCAGCTTCAGACACGCCCGGTAACGAGGTTTGATTAGATGCCATCTTCGAATTCCTCTTTCTGGGCCGCTGGAGCCGTCGGTTCAGGTGATTTACGCATCAGGTCGATCAGCGCCATTGCCAGCGCGGCGGCCGCAATCGCGAGTACCGGAAGCTTGAGCCAGGCCGCCGCGACAAAGCCGATAATGAAGTAAGGGATGTAGACGTTTTTCATCATGATCTTCAGCAGCACGGCGAAGCCGATAGCTGGCATGATGCCGCCCGCGACGCCGAGGCCGTCAATCAGACGTGCCGGCAGAACATCAATAGCCGTTTTCGCGTGTTCCGCACCGAAATAGATGGGCAGAAATGCGCACAAGAAGTAGAAGATGCCGAGCGCCAGCATGGCCAGATAGTTAACCCTTTCTATACCGCTGGTATCAGCATTGGCCGCCATGCGGTCGCAGCGGGACATCACGCCGGACATCACGGAGAACAGGAAGGTAATCCCCATCTGTACCGCGACAGCAAACGGCACGGCGACCCCGACGGCGACATCCGGCTTGACGCCCGTGGTGATGGCAAACGTGGTTCCGACAATGGTGCCGATAATCACGTTTGGCGGCTGTGCGCCCGCGAGCGGTGCCAGACCCATCCAGACCAGTTCTAACGTCCCGCCGGTCAAAATCCCGGTATGCAGATCGCCGAGAATCAGGCCAACCAGCGGACCGAGAACGACCGGGCGGTGCATGTGCGTTAACCCGTTAAACATATCCAGACCCGCGATGAAGGCGAGAAGTCCCAGCGCGAATGCCTGCAACAGACTGATTTCCATTTGAAACCCTCAGAGCAGTTTAAAAGAGATCCAAAGCAGCCTCTGTCGGAACGCCCTGAACGAAGCATTCCACCCCGGCCGATTTCAGGACGTTAAACGCGGCGATGTCGTCAGCGTCTACGGATTACCGTTTTGGCAATTTGCTGTTTGCCGCTGGCGTAGTGCATGTTTCCTACGTTAATACGGGTGATGGGCACGCCGCCTCAACCAGCTTCAGAAAATCGGCGGGAGATTTACAGACCAGCAGAATTTTCTGGCGGTCGGCGGCGCGGTGAATGTTGTCGATCACCTTTTGTAACGACCAGAAACGCACGGCGATCCCCTCCGCGAGCACCATTTCCATCAGGTTCTGTTGAACCGGATCTTCTGCCACCTCGTCATTCGCGACCAGCACCAGGTTCGCCCCCGCGAACCCCACCCATTGCACGCCCACCTGGCCGTGGATCAGGCGTTCATCAATGCGGCATAAGACAATATTCGGCATAGCCTTTTTCCTCTTTTTAATTATGCATGTTGAGTCGTTACGCCTTCGCAGGCGGCGTCGTATTGCTGGAGTATATGTCCTGAATGTGGTTGATGATGAGTTCTCGCGGTGTCGGCTTGAGAGCGCCCTCGCGAACTTTGCTGTACTGCACCGGCAGGTACTGGCTGATCAGCGGCAGCGGGATGGGTTCGTCTGCCAGATTGCGCACCATACGTTCAAAGGCATCGTCAATCTGGCTGTCCGGCCAGTAATAGCGAACGCGGTCAGAGTAGCTGTAGCCGCGCGCCAGGCGACGCGCGTTGCTGTCGCCATGGTAGTGGCTTTGCCAGTATTCCGGCCGATCGAGCATCACGTTTTCCAGCACGTGACGCAGACCCGAGCTGGCTTTTGCTGGCAGCAGTTCCTCCTCGATGGCAGCCAGCGCAAAGAGTGCCTCGCGCAGGGCGAAGGTGAGGGCCGGGCCGACTTTTAAGATGGCGAAGTGATCGTTTACCAGCTGGCGAAGCGCCTGTGGCGTCTGGTAGTCGGTGGAGTGAGCTTCAAAAACCAGCGTATCGTAAGCTTCTACCATTTCGCTCAGGGCGATGGCTTTTTGCGGCTGGTAGTCACAGACGTGCGCGTGGTCAAACTCCACGCCGGGCTGAACCACCAGGCCAATAATGCGCGGCCAGATGTCGCTTAATCCTTCCTTTTCGAACGCGTGGCGATGCGCTTCAAGCGTTGCGCGCGCCGCGTCTGGCGTGGTCACCTCAAGCTCGGTGAGCGTGTCGTGTGCACCACCCGGAACCGGAACCTCCGTGCCGATAACGTAGACCAGATCGGATTCACCATACTGTTTCAGGCAGGTTGTTTCGGCAATTTTTGCCAGACGTGCGGCGCGTTCGGCGACGATCGCGTCGGTCAGAGGAACCGGATCGTCCTCGCAGGACATGCTACAGTCGAGGTGGATCTTTTTGAATCCGGCCGCGACATAGCATTTAATGAGATCGTCGGCCCTGCCATCGCTTCCTGCGCGGGCAGGTGTTGCCAGCGGTTTGGCCCTAAGTGATCGCCGCCGAGGATAAGCCCTGACGCCGCGAATCCGAGGGAATTTGCCAGCCTGCAGACGAACCCGTGAAAGTCGGCGGGCGTCATGCCGGTGTAGCCGCCAAACTGATCGACCTGGTTAGAGGTGGCCTCAATCAGCAGAGGCGTCTGTTGCGTATTGGCGTAACGAATTGCGGCTTCAAGTACCAGCGGGTGTGCGGAACAGACGGCATAAATTCCGTTCATCTTACCTTGTTTATGTTGCTCCACCATTTCTGTCAGATATTTCACTTTCCTCTCCATGTCGGATGGTAATGATGCTTATCTTTCGTTTTGTTTCATTTAATCCTGCATCATGGTGATTTAAAAATAAAACGAAAGATAATAGTTTTCCGATCTGTTTCACAAAAGAAACATAATGAAAGGTTTCAGCGCAGCGTAAGCGAGTGAATGGCAGGCTTTCAGGGCTTGCATTCCCCCAAAAGAAAGGCGTTAATAGGTAAAACGAAATAAAACGAAAGTGATTTTACTAAGGAGCTCGCATGAGCAGCACCGATCCATCCGCAGAAAAGCGCGTCACCGGCACCAGTGAAAGGCGAGAGCAGATCATTCAGCGGCTCCGGGCGCAGGGAAGCGTACAGGTTAACGATCTTTCTCAGTTATATGGCGTATCAACGGTCACGATCCGCAACGATCTGGCCTTCCTTGAAAAGCAGGGCATTTGCCGTGCGCGCTTACGGTGGCGCGCTAATCTGCGAGGGCAATGCACCGGGCGCTGAGCCTTCAGTGGAAGACAAAAGCTCGCTTAATACGGCGGTGAAGCGCAGCATTGCGCAGGCCGCCGCCGCGCTGGTGAAGCCCGGACACCGCATAATTCTGGACTCCGGCACCACGACGTTTGAAATTGCCCGCATGCTGCGCCAGCACACGGATGTGATTGCCATGACCAATGGAATGAACGTCGCGAATGCGTTGCTGGAAGCGGAAGGGGTAGAACTCCTGATGACCGGCGGGCACCTGCGCCGCCAGTCACAGTCCTTCTATGGCGACCAGGCGGAGCAGTCGTTACAGAATTATCACTTTGACCTGCTGTTCCTCGGCGTTGACGCCATCGATCTCGATCGCGGCGTGAGTACGCATAACGAGGACGAAGCCCGCCTCAACCGCCGGATGTGTGAAGTTGCAGAACGTATTGTTGTTGTGACCGACTCCAGCAAGTTTAACCGCTCAAGCCTGCATAAAATCATTGATACGCAGCGGATTGATATGATCATCGTTGACGAAGGCATTCCGGCGGAGAGCCTGGACGGGTTGCGCAAAAGCGGGATCGATGTGGTGCTGGTGAAGGGGTAACGTTCATCCCCTCACCTAACCCTCTCCCCTGTACGGTCCGGGGACATGGTAGACAGGTGTTCGGGGACATGGTGAACACTTTTTAACATCCTTTACCCATGGTGATCGACTTTTTCTTCAGGTCGATCACCCCCACTTTCGTGCTGTACCACCACACCTCGTAGCGGCCGTCTTCCTGCATCTCCTTCAGCCCGACCCGTTCTCCCCTGAACGCCTTGCCTGCGCTCAGACTTACCCCTTTCACGCTCAGCTTTCCGCTGATATCCACTTTCCTGACCATCACGCCCTCGTCGTATTCCGGGGGCGGTGTGTTGCCGCTGTACTGCCGTGCAGACGGCTTATACCGCGAGCCCGGTACCGCCATATCCAGCGCCTCATGCGGGCGTTCAAGGTTATAGACCGTCCGCCAGTGGTCGAAGGCGCGCTGCAGTTCACCCCCGCTCGCGAACCACTTCCCCTGCAGCACCTCTGCCTTCAGGCTGCGGTGAAAACGCTCCAGCTTACCCTGCGTCTGCGGATGATACGGCCGGGAGTGCCCCACCCGGATACCCAGACGCATCAGCCACAGCTCCAGCGCCGTCCAGGTGCCGGTGGTGTCTCCCCACGGTGAGCCGTTATCCATCGTCATCCGGTCCGGCAGGCCGTAGCGTTCAAACACGCTGACCAGCTGCTGCTGCACGGTCTCGCGCCGTTCATCGGTACAGTGCGCCAGGCACAGGGAAAAACGGGAGTGGTCGTCCAGCAGGGTGAGCGGATGGCAGCGGCCCCCGCCAAAGGAAAAATGGCCCTTAAAATCCATCTGCCAGAGCCGGTTCGGCGCGTAATGTTCGAACCGCCCCGTGGCGGGAATGCCCGGTAAAGTGCCCGGCAGCAGGCCGTGACGGGCCATCAGGTTATGAACGGTGCTGAAGGCGGGCATAGTGTGCCCCTGGTCTTCCAGCCAGCGCTTTATCTTGCGCGCGCCCCAGCGTTGATGGCGGCCATGGGCCATACGCAGCAGGGCAGTGATGTCGTCAGATGAGCGGTTCGGGGAATGGTGCGGTATGCGCGGGCGGTCCTGAAGGCCCGCGGCCCCTTCCTCCGCCCAGCGGTGAAGCCACTTATAGCCGGTGGCAGGTGAAATGCCGAAGCGACGGCAGAGGGAACGGATGTTCGCCCCGTCCTGCGAGGCGAACAAAACAAACTCGGTACGTAATGACATGGTATCTCTCGCATCCCAGGGCATAAGCGACTCCATAAACGGGTTCTTATGCCTTAGTTGTAAGTGTCTACCATGTCCCCGAACAAGTGTTCACGATGTCCCCGGACCGTACACCCCCACAGGGGAGAGGGAACCGTTCGGTGCGGTTGGGTAGGTGCATCACGTCACCGGCGCCGGGTTAAACACCGCCAGCTGATTATGCAGCCCCCACTGGTCCGAGAAGGTTTTCTTTCGGCCGCTGGCGACATCCAGAATGAAGTGGAACAGCTTCCAGCCCACGTCTTCAATGCTCTCTTCCCCGGTGGCGATAGTGCCCGCGTTGATATCCATTAAGTCATACCAGCGGTTTGCCAGCTCGGTGCGGGTTGCCATTTTGATCACCGGTACCGCCATCAGGCCGTACGGCGTGCCGCGCCCGGTGGTAAAGACCTGTACCGTAATGCCGGATGCCACCTGCTGGGTGCCGCAAACGAAATCGCTGGCGGGCGTTGCCGCGTAGATCAGGCCGCGTCTGGTTGGCCGCTGGCCCGGAGAGAGCACTTCTACAATCGCGCTCTGGCCGGATTTGGCGATTGAACCGAGGGCTTTTTCCACCACGTTTGCCAGGCCGCCCTTCTTGTTGCCCGGTGACGGGTTGGCGCTGCGGTCGGTTTTGCCCATATCAAGATAGTTATCGTACCAGGCCATCTCCTCCAGCAGGCGTTTGCCCACCTCCTCGTTGACCGCGCGCGGCGTGAGCAGGTGGATAGCATCGCGCACTTCGGTCACCTCGGAGAACATCACCGTGGCGCCGCAGCGCACGAACAAATCCGACGCGTAACCCACCGCCGGGTTGGCGGTGACCCCGGAAAACGCATCGCTGCCGCCGCACTGTGTGCCCACTACCAGCTCAGAGGCCGGGCAGGTTTCACGCTGGCGTCTGTTCAGCTTGTCGAGATGGCGCTCTGCCACCTGAAGAATATCGTCGACCATTGAACGAAAACCAACGTGATGCTCGTCCTGCAGACGAACGATGCTGGCATCGTCAACCGGAATGGCTTTCACATCCTCAGTACCCTGCAGCAGGCGTTCTGGCTGTAATTTTTCACAACCGAGGCCAATCACCATTACCTCACCGCCAAAGTTCGGGTTGAGGGCGATATTGTGGATGGTTCTGATCGGTACGACCGCCGCCGGCGCGTTGATCGCCACGCCGCAGCCGTACAGGTGGTTCAGGCCCACCACGCCGTCCACGTTGGGGTATTTCGGCAGCAGATCGCGCTCGATGATTTTCACCACGTAATCCACCACGCCCGCCACGCAGTGCACGCTGGTAGTGATGCCGAGCAGGTTTTTGGTCCCCACGCTCCCGTCCGCGTTGCGGTAGCCTTCGAAGGTATATCCCTCCAGCGGAGGCAGCGGCTCGGGCACCCGGGTCGCCAGCGGCAGCGTCTCCAGCGGCGGGGCCGTGGGCAGCTCAACCAGCGACTCATCAATCCAGCTGCCCTGCGGGATAGGGCGCACCGCATAGCCGATGACTTCGCCGTAACGCACGATTTCGCCGTGCGCCGGGATATCGACCAGTGCCACCTTATGCCCTTGCGGAATGTGCTCAATCAGCTCCAGCCCGTCCGGGAACCGGGTTCCTGCTGTTAAGCCATTGTCGTTGACGATAATCGCCACGTTATCGGTGTCGTGCACTTTAATATAGAACGCCGTCGGCGATGCCTGTCGAATTTCAATATCGGCCATTGTTCACGCTTCTCCAGCAAAATATCTGATTCTAAATATAGCCAGATGGTTAATAGTTTCTTATCTGAGAAATAAAGAATGTCAGGAGAGGAAAAGCGAGAATGTGATCGCGATCGCTCCCGAATCACTAATCCTTGATTCTGTGCATCAGCGCCCACTGCATTGTGCAAATGCTCAAAATAGTGTTCATGCAATACCTGATAATTGAGCAATAAAACAATGTGCTGGCGTGAGGTGACGATTATACTGAATGACGATTTTATAACGCCGGAATTCAGACAGAAAAATAAATATAACGCTGACGCTGCGTCGGAATAAATAAAAAGATACTGGCTAAAGCTGCGGAATTAAAAAGGTATAAGAAATGAATAACGATATCTTCCCGAATAAGTTTAAAGCGGCCCTCGCGGCGCACCAGATCCAGATTGGCTGCTGGTCCGCGCTGGCAAACCCCATCAGCACCGAAGTGCTGGGCCTGGCCGGGTTCGACTGGCTGGTGCTGGACGGCGAACATGCGCCAAACGATATCAGCACGTTTATTCCGCAACTGATGGCGCTGAAAGGCAGCCACAGCGCGCCGGTAGTGCGCGTGCCGACTAACGATCCGGTAATACTCAAGCGTCTGCTGGATATCGGTTTCTACAACTTCCTGATCCCGTTTGTTGAAACGCAAGAAGAAGCGGCGCTGGCCGTAGCTGCTACCCGCTATCCGCCGGAAGGGATCCGCGGCGTGTCCGTCTCGCACCGCGCCAACATGTTTGGCACCGTGCCGGACTATTTCGCTCGGTCCAACAAGAATATCACCATTCTGGTTCAGATCGAGAGCCAGCAGGGGGTCGATAACGTCGACGCCATTGCCGCAACCGAAGGCGTGGACGGTATTTTCGTCGGCCCGAGCGATCTGGCTGCCGCCTTTGGCCACCTGGGCAATGCCGGCCACCCGGACGTGCAGCGCGCAATCCAGCATATCTTTGCCCGCGCGAAAGCGCACGGTAAACCGTGCGGCATTCTGGCGCCGGTGGAAGCCGATGCCCGCCGCTACCTGGAGTGGGGCGCAACGTTTGTTGCCGTGGGTAGTGACCTTGGCGTATTCCGCGCGGCGACGCAGAGATTAGCGGACGCTTTTAAAAAATAACCATCATTGAGGAAACAGATTATGACGCTGAAAGTAGGTTTTATTGGCCTGGGTATCATGGGCAAACCAATGAGCAAAAACCTTATTAAAGCAGGTTACTCGCTGGTGGTTTTAGATCGTAATTCAGACGCGGTGGCAGAGGTAATTGCCGCTGGCGCGGAAGCGGCGTCGACCGCAAAAGCGATTGCCGAACAGTGTGATGTCATCATCACCATGCTGCCGAACTCCCCGCACGTAAAAGAGGTCGCGCTGGGCGAGAACGGCATCATCGACGGCGCGAAGCCGGGCCTGGTGGTGATCGACATGAGCTCTATCGCACCGCTGGCGAGCCGTGAAATCAGCGAGGCGCTGAAGGCGAAGGGCGTGGACATGCTGGATGCGCCGGTCAGCGGCGGCGAGCCAAAAGCCATCGACGGCACGCTGTCGGTGATGGTGGGCGGCGATAAGGCCGTGTTCGACAAATACTACGACCTGATGAAGGCGATGGCCGGCTCCGTGGTGCATACCGGCGAAATTGGTGCGGGTAACGTCACCAAGCTGGCAAACCAGGTGATTGTGGCGCTGAATATTGCGGCCATGTCGGAGGCGCTGACGCTGGCAACCAAAGCGGGCGTTAACCCGGACCTGGTCTATCAGGCTATTCGCGGCGGTCTGGCGGGCAGCACCGTGCTGGATGCCAAGGCGCCGATGGTGATGGAACGTAACTTCAAGCCGGGTTTTCGCATCGACCTGCATATTAAGGATCTGGCTAACGCGCTGGATACCTCCCATGGCGTGGGCGCGCAGCTGCCGCTGACCGCTGCCGTCATGGAGATGATGCAGGCGCTGCGTGCGGATGGCCTGGGCACCGCCGATCACAGCGCGTTAGCGTGCTATTACGAAAAACTGGCGAAGGTTGAAATTGCTCGCTAATGATGTCCTGCCCGGTGGCGCTGCGCTTACCGGGCCTACGGTCCAGGCATACCACTATGAAAATCGTAATCGCGCCAGACTCATATAAAGAAAGCCTGTCTGCTACCGAGGTTGCGCAGGCGATAGAAAAAGGATTTCGGGAAATCTTCCCCGATGCCCACTACGTTTCTGTCCCTGTTGCCGATGGCGGGGAGGGGACGGTTGAAGCGATGATCGCCGCCACGCAGGGTACCCGGCAGCAGGCGGTCGTTACCGGCCCGTTGGGTGAGAAGGTTAACGCCTGCTGGGGGATCTCCGGGGATGGCACAACCGCCTTTATCGAGATGGCCGCCGCCAGCGGTCTGGTGCTCGTTCCTCCCGCGCAGCGTAATCCCCTTGTTACCACCACGCGCGGCACGGGGGAGCTGATCCTCCGTGCGCTGGATAAAGGCGCGCGCAATATCATTATCGGTATCGGCGGGAGCGCAACCAACGACGGGGGCGCTGGCATGATGCAGGCGCTGGGCGCGCGGTTTTCGGATGCCAATGGAACGGAGATCGGCTACGGCGGCGGCAGCCTGATGGCGCTTAATAGCATTGATATTTCGGGGCTCGATCCGCGGCTACAGGGATGCGCGATCCGCGTTGCCTGTGACGTGACAAACCCGCTGGTGGGAGAAAGCGGCGCGTCGCGTATCTTTGGCCCGCAAAAAGGGGCCACGGAGGCGATGATCCTCGAACTCGACGCCAGCCTTAGCCACTATGCCGACGTTATCGGGAAATCGCTGCGCATCGACGTTAACCAGGTGCCGGGCGCGGGGGCGGCAGGCGGGATGGGCGCGGCGCTGATGGCCTTTCTGGGTGCCGAGCTGAAAAGCGGCATTGAGATCGTCACCCAGGCGCTCAACCTCGAGGAACATATTCACGACTGCACCTGGGTGTTGACGGGCGAAGGGCGCATCGACAGCCAGAGCGTTAACGGCAAAGTGCCCGTTGGCGTGGCGAGCGTTGCCAAAAAATACCACAAGCCGGTGATTGGCATCGCCGGAAGCCTGACGCAGGACGTGGGCGTGGTACACCAGCACGGCATTGACGCAGTGTTCAGCGTGCTGACCAGCATCGGCTCACTGGATGAGGCGTTTCGCGGCGCGTATGACAACATTTATCGCGCCTCGCGCAATATCGCCGCGACATTGCAGGTGGGCATGCGCAGCCAGGGGTGACAGCGGGGCGCAAACCCTCTATACTGCGCGCCGAAGCTGACCAGACAGTCGCCGCTTCGTCGTCGTCCCTTTCGGGGGAGACGGGCGGAGGGGAGGAAAGTCCGGGCTCCACAGGGCAGGGTGCCAGGTAACGCCTGGGGGGGAAACCCACGACCAGTGCAACAGAGAGCAAACCGCCGATGGCCCGCGCAAGCGGGATCAGGTAAGGGTGAAAGGGTGCGGTAAGAGCGCACCGCGCGGCTGGTAACAGTCCGTGGCACGGTAAACTCCACCCGGAGCAAGGCCAAATAGGGGTTCACATGGTACGGCCCGTACTGAACCCGGGTAGGCTGCTTGAGCCAGTGAGCGATTGCTGGCCTAGATGAATGACTGTCCACGACAGAACCCGGCTTATCGGTCAGCTTCAACTTCTTAAGAAACCCCGCTTCGGCGGGGTTTTTGCTTTCCGCCACCTGCTGGCCTTGCAGGCGCTGGGCGACATCAATTTCCGGTTTTGCGACGCTAAGCACATTTCACTATTAATCAGGCATCTTCTTTTATTCATCTTCCGCAGACGATCTCAATCACAAAATTTAACGCTATAAAATTCGAAAATTTCAGTGTTGATGGTATGTTGCGGTTGTTGTCGGTGTGATAAATAGTCTTTTCGCATTTGATAATCAGATATTGAATCCAAAAACATTTTCCTAGTGAATATGTGACATGCCCCTCTCTTTCATCCAGGATACACTCAATATTCCTGCCGAAGTTGATAAACCACAAAAATGTTTTAAAGAAATAATGATGCTTTATTAACCTTTAATTGTCTGAAAGATAGTCTTTATTAATATTTATAATGCGAAAAACGTCTTCAAGGTTATTGCCATAAAATAAATTTATTCGGCCTTTTTTTGTTGATCGATATCAGCGGAATAGCGTATTTGCATAAGGTTAAGATATTGATTTATATGATGATAAATGCGTTTTCAGGAGTCGAAAAGAAAGGCGTTCTGGCAAATTGTGAGTAACAGCACATACCCCCTGAAACAATATTGGGTAGAATTCTCAGCGTCACAGGGAAATAAGCGCAGAATATTATGAATACTATTATTCTACCGAAAACTCAGCACCTCGTAGTATTTCAGGAAGTCATTAAAAGTGGCTCGATAGGTTCTGCTGCAAGACAACTGGGCCTGACGCAACCCGCGGTCAGCAAAATCATCAGCGATATCGAATCCTACTTCGGGGTGGAAGTGATGGTGCGCAAAAATACTGGCGTCAAGCTCACTGCCGCAGGCCAGGTGCTGCTGTCCTACGCTGAGTCAATCACCCGCGAAATGAAAAACATGGTGAGCGAAATCAACAGCCTCAGCTTCAGCACCGTCATGGACGTCTCCTTTGGCTATCCGTCGCTGATTGGCTTCACCTTCTTGTCTGAGATGATCAAGAAATTCAGGGAAGTGTTCCCGAAAGCGCGCGTCTCGATGTATGAAGCGCAGCTCTCGTCGTTCCTGCCCGCCATTCGAGATGGCCGCCTGGATTTCGCCATTGGGACGCTGAGCGACGGCATGCTGCTTCAGGATCTTCACGTCGAGCCGCTGTTTGAATCCGAGTTTGTGCTGGTGGCGAGTAAATCACGAACGTGCACCGGCCCGACAAGGCTGGCATCGCTCACGCATGAGCAGTGGGTGATGCCGCAAACCGATATGGGCTACTACAAAGAACTCCTGAATACCCTGCAAGACAACCACATCAGCATCGAAAACATCGTCCAGACCGATTCCGTCGTCACCATCTATAACCTTGTCCTTAACGCCGATTATCTGACGGTGATCCCCCGTGACATGATTGCACCATTCGGTTCGGATCAGTTTATCGTTCTGCCGGTTGAGGATGAATTACCCGTGGCGCGTTATGCCGCCGTGTGGTCGAAAAATTACAGTATTAAAAAATCGGCGTCGGTTCTGGTTGAACTGGCCAAACAATATTCGTCGATGAATATCGAAAGACGACGATAAAAATAATGACGTTTTAAAACACCCGGAGCGACGCTTTTTAACGCTCTGATACCCTGACTTTGCCTGAAAACAATGAATTATTATAACGAGGATATTATGCACATTACCTACGATCTCCCGGTGACGATTGACGATATTCAGGATGCCAGAAAACGACTGGCGGGAAAAATATATAAAACCGGTATGCCGCGCTCAAATTACCTGAGCGAACGCTGTAAGGGCGAGATATTCCTGAAGTTTGAAAATATGCAGCGTACCGGTTCGTTTAAAATACGCGGGGCGTTTAATAAGTTAAGCTCGTTAACGGACGCTGAAAAACGTAAAGGCGTGGTAGCCTGCTCCGCAGGAAACCATGCGCAGGGCGTGTCGCTCTCCTGCGCCATGCTCGGTATCGACGGCAAGGTGGTGATGCCGATGGGGGCACCGAAATCCAAAGTCGCCGCCACGCGCGACTACTCGGCGGAAGTGGTACTGCACGGTGAGAACTTCAACGACACCCTCGCCAAAGTGAGCGAAATCGTCGAGATGGAAGGCCGTATATTTATCCCGCCTTACGACGATCCGAAAGTCATTGCCGGCCAGGGCACCATCGGCCTCGAAATTCTCGAAGATTTATACGACGTGGATAACGTCATTGTGCCCATCGGCGGCGGCGGATTAATTGCCGGTATTGCAACGGCCATTAAGTCTATTAACCCGACCATTAATATTATCGGCGTGCAGTCCGAAAACGTTCACGGGATGGCGGCATCGTATCAGGCGGGTGAAATTATAAACCATCGCGTCACCGGCACGTTAGCCGACGGCTGCGACGTTTCTCGCCCGGGTAAATTAACCTTCGAAATCGTTCGTGAGCTGGTCGACGACATTGTGCTGGTCAGCGAAGACGATATTCGCAACAGCATGATTGCCCTTATTCAGCGAAATAAAGTTGTGACGGAAGGCGCAGGCGCGCTGGCCTGCGCGGCGTTATTAAGCGGCAAGCTTGACCACTATATTCAGGGCCGAAAAACCGTCTGCATTATCTCCGGCGGCAATATCGATCTCTCCCGTGTTTCCCAAATTACCGGCTTCGTTGACGCATAAAGGATGACTTATGAGCAACACAGAAAGCATTATCGTTGGCCAGTCAAAAACGTCCACCTGGCGTAAATCGGACACCACCTGGACGCTGGGCCTGTTTGGTACCGCCATTGGCGCAGGCGTGCTGTTCTTCCCAATCCGTGCGGGGTTTGGTGGCCTGATCCCTATCCTGCTGATGCTGGTTCTTGCGTTCCCGATTGCCTTTTACTGCCACCGGGCGCTGGCGCGCCTGTGCCTGTCCGGCAGCAACGTCTCCGGCAACATCACCGAAACGGTGGAAGAGCACTTCGGTAAAACCGGCGGGGTGGTGATCACCTTCCTCTACTTCTTTGCCATTTGCCCGCTGCTGTGGATTTACGGCGTCACCATTACCAACACCTTCATGACCTTCTGGGAAAACCAGCTCCAGATGCCCGCGCTCAACCGCGGCGTGGTGGCGCTGTTCCTGCTGCTGCTGATGGCCTTGGTGATCTGGTTCGGTAAAGACCTGATGGTGAAGGTGATGAGCTACCTGGTGTTCCCGTTCATCGCCAGCCTGGTCCTGATTTCCCTGTCGCTGATCCCGTACTGGAACTCGGCGGTGATCGACCAGGTTAACCTGAGCGATATCGCCTTTACCGGACATGACGGCATTCTGGTCACGGTGTGGCTGGGGATCTCCATCATGGTCTTCTCCTTTAACTTCTCGCCTATCGTCTCTTCATTCGTGGTCTCCAAGCGCGAAGAGTACGAGCCGGAGTTCGGTAAAGATTTCACCGAGTAGAAATGTTCCAAAATCATCGGCCGCGCCAGCATGCTGATGGTCGCCGTGGTGATGTTCTTCGCCTTTAGCTGCCTGTTTACGCTCTCTCCGCAGAACATGGCGGATGCCAAAGCGCAGAACATACCGGTGCTCTCGTACCTGGCGAACCACTTCGCGTCGATGTCAGGCAGTAAAACCACGTTTGCCACGGTGCTGGAGTATGGCGCGTCGATCATCGCGCTGGTCGCTATCTTCAAATCCTTCTTCGGCCACTACCTGGGCACGCTGGAGGGGCTGAACGGCCTGATCGTCAAGTTTGGCTACAAGGGCGATAAGACGAAAGTCTCCGTGGGCAAGCTGAACACCATCAGCATGGTCTTCATCATGGGCTCCACCTGGGTGGTGGCCTACGCGAACCCGAACATCCTTGATCTTATTGAAGCCATGGGGGCGCCAATCATCGCCTCTCTGCTCTGCCTGCTGCCGATGTACGCCATCCGTAAGGCACCGGCGCTGGCGAAGTACAAAGGCCGGACCGAGAACATCTTCGTTACCGTGGTCGGTCTGCTGACCATTCTGAACATCGTCTACAAACTGTTTTAAACCACAGCTCAGGAAGAGCGGAGCCATAGCATGATTGAGTTTCCGGTAGTACTGGTTATTAACTGCGGATCGTCCTCCGTTAAGTTTTCAGTGCTGGACGCGGCAGGCTGCGATGCCCTGATGACGGGCATTGCAGACGGCATCAACACTGAAAAAGCCTTTATTTCCGTGAACGGGGGTGAGCCGGTCAGGCTGGCTCACCAGGACTACGAAGGGGCGCGGCCGCCATCGCCCTGGAGCTGGAGAAGCGCGACCTGATGAGCAGCGTGGCCTTCATTGGCCACCGCATTGCTCACGGTGGCGATCTCTTCAGCGAGTCGACCCCGATCACGGAACAGGTGATTGAGCAGATCCGCCAGGTGTCGCCGCTGGCGCCGCTGCACAACTACGCCAACCTGAGCGGCGTGGAAGCGGCGGAGCGCCTGTTCCCCGGCGTGCAGCAGGTGGCGGTGTTTGATACCAGCTTCCACCAGACGCTGCCCCCGCAGGCCTATCTGTACGGTCTGCCGTACCGCTATTTCGAAACGCTGGGCGTGCGGCGTTACGGTTTCCACGGCACCTCTCACCGCTACGTCGCCGGGCAGGCGCACGCGCTTCTCGGGCTGTCCCCCGATGACAGCGGTCTGGTGATTGCCCATCTCGGCAACGGGGCGTCCATCTGCGCGGTGCGCAACGGCGAAAGCGTTGATACGTCCATGGGCATGACGCCGCTGGAAGGGCTAATGATGGGCACGCGCTGCGGCGACGTGGATTTTGGCGCGATGGCGTGGATCGCCCGGCAGACCGGCCAGTCTTTTGACGATCTGGAGCGGGTGGTCAACAAAGAGTCAGGACTGCTGGGGATCTCCGGTATCTCCTCAGATCTGCGTGTGCTGGAGAAAGCCTGGCACGAGGGCAACGAGCGGGCGCAGCTGGCGATACACACCTTTGTTCACCGCATTGCGCGGCATATCGCCGGTCACGCCGCATCCCTGCACCGTCTGGATGGGGTGATCTTTACCGGCGGCATTGGCGAAAACTCAACGCTTATCCGCGCGCTGGTAGCGGAACGCCTGAGCGTCTTTGGCATCGCGCTCGACGAGGCAAAAAATGCCCTGCCGGGCAGCGCGGGTGAGCGCGTGATATCCATCGTATCGTCCCGCGTGGCCTGCGCGGTGATCCCTACCAACGAAGAAAAAATGATCGCGCTGGACGCCCTCCGTCTTGGAAAGGTTACCCCGGCAGCGGCTTACGCCTGATAAAGCGAGAAACTGATGAAAGTAACAATCGATACGAGCGTCGCGCCTTACAGCGACGCATGGGCCGGGTTTCGCGGTGAAGAGTGGAAACACGCCGTCAACGTGCGCGATTTTATTCAGCATAACTACACCCCTTATGAAGGCGATGAAGCGTTCCTCGCACAGGTGACGCCAGCAACGACGGCGCTGTGGCAGAAGGTGATGGTCGGCATCCGCCAGGAGAACGCCACTCACGCCCCGGTGGATTTTGACACCAATATTGCTACCACCATTACCGCGCACGGACCGGGCTATATCGACCGGGAGCTTGAGGCGATCGTCGGCCTGCAAACCGACAAACCGCTCAAGCGCGCGCTGCATCCGTATGGCGGGATCAACATGATCCGCAGCTCCTTTGAAGCCTACGGTCGCGAGATGGATCCGCAGTTTGAATATCTCTTCACCGACCTGCGCAAAACCCACAACTAGGGCGTATTTGACGTCTACTCCCCGGAGATGATGCGCTGCCGCAAATCCGGCGTGCTCACCGGCCTGCCGGACGGCTACGGGCGCGGACGCATCATCGGCGACTATCGCCGCGTGGCGCTGTACGGCATCAGCTACCTGGTGCGCGAGCGTGAACTGCAGTTTGCCGATCTGCAGGGCAAGCTGGAGCGTGGAGAAGATCTCGAGGCGACGATCCGCCTGCGCGAGGAGCTGGCGGAGCACCGGCGCGCGCTGCTCCAGATCCAGCAGATGGCGGCGAACTACGGCTTTGATATTTCACGCCCGGCGATCGACGCGCGGGAAGCGGTGCAGTGGGTCTACTTCGCCTATCTTGCCGCTGTAAAATCCCAGAACGGCGGGGCGATGTCGCTGGGGCGCACGGCGTCGTTCCTGGATATCTACATTGAGCGCGACATGCAGGCCGGGCGGCTGAATGAAGTTCAGGCGCAGGAGCTGATCGACCACTTCATCATGAAGATCCGCATGGTGCGCTTCCTGCGCACGCCGGAGTTCGACACCCTCTTCTCCGGCGATCCGATCTGGGCGACGGAGGTGATCGGCGGCATGGGGCTGGACGGGCGTACGCTGGTAACCAAAAACAGCTTCCGCTATCTGCATACCCTGCACACCATGGGGCCCGCACCGGAGCCTAACCTGACGATCCTCTGGTCAGAACGGTTGCCGATCGCGTTCAAAAAATACGCCGCGCAGGTGTCGATCGTTACCTCGTCGCTGCAGTATGAGAACGACGATCTGATGCGCGCCGACTTCAACAGCGACGACTACGCCATTGCCTGCTGCGTCAGCCCCATGGTGATCGGCAAGCAGATGCAGTTCTTCGGTGCCCGCGCCAACCTGGCGAAAACGCTGCTCTACGCGATCAACGGCGGGGTGGACGAGAAGCTGAAGATTCAGGTTGGCCCGAAAACCGAGCCGCTGCTGGATGAGGTGCTGGACTACGATACCGTGATGGCGAGCCTCGATCACTTTATGGACTGGCTGGCGGTGCAGTACATCAGCGCGCTGAATCTCATTCACTACATGCATGATAAGTACAGCTACGAAGCCTCGCTGATGGCGCTCCATGACCGGGACGTTTATCGCACCATGGCCTGCGGCATTGCCGGGCTGTCGGTGGCAGCGGATTCTCTCTCCGCCATTAAATACGCCACGGTGAAACCGGTGCGCGACCACACCGGCCTGGCGGTCGATTTTGTGATTGAAGGCGACTACCCGCAGTACGGCAACAACGACGACCGCGTGGACGGTATTGCCTGCGATCTGGTGGAGCGCTTTATGAAGAAAATTCAGGCGCTGCCAACCTACCGCAACGCGGTGCCGACCCAGTCGATCCTGACCATCACCTCCAACGTGGTGTACGGCCAGAAGACCGGTAACACGCCGGACGGACGCCGCGGCGGCACGCCGTTTGCGCCGGGCGCCAACCCGATGCACGGACGCGACAGGAAAGGAGCGGTGGCGTCGTTAACCTCGGTCGCTAAGCTGCCGTTCACTTACGCCAAAGACGGGATCTCCTATACCTTCTCCATCGTGCCGCAGGCGCTGGGCAAAGATGAGCGGGTGCGCAAAACCAACCTTGTGGGGCTGCTGGACGGGTACTTCCACCATGAGGCGGCAATTGAGGGCGGGCAGCACCTGAACGTTAACGTCATGAACCGGGAGATGCTGCTGGATGCCATTGAGCACCCGGAAAATTACCCGAACCTGACGATCCGCGTTTCAGGCTACGCCGTGCGCTTTAATGCCCTGACGCGTGAGCAGCAGCAGGACGTGATTTCAAGGACGTTTACGCAGGCGATGTAATTCAGGCTAAGGCTGAGCCTCCCCCTTTTGGGGAGGCTTTTAATTTCGTGAATAGCATCACGTTTAGAAAATATCCTCCTTATTGAGTACTTCAAAAGCAAATCTTCCTCCAGCATAAGAAAAACCCTATTTATTTTGTGACTTTTTTCTCCCTCTCTCCGGCTATGATTTTCTCACGCTAACAACACGCACCTGCACCCTCTGACTCGCCATCGCTGGCGAACAGAAACATATAAAAAATAAACACTTACCCTACAAATTAAGCGAGTGCCCAATGGATACGGCAACAAAAAGCAGTGTGATTGTGAGTGATTCCCCTGCGGCAAGGCGGGCGGGAATGAGAGAAAGCGAATGGCGAGAGGCGATTAAATTCGACAGCAGCGACACGGGCTGGGTCATCATGAGTATTGGAATGGCCATCGGCGCGGGAATTGTTTTTCTCCCGGTGCAGGTGGGGTTAATGGGGCTGTGGGTCTTTCTGCTCTCGTCGATAATTGGTTATCCGGCAATGTATATGTTCCAGCGCCTGTTTATTAATACGCTGGCGGAATCCCCGGAATGCAAAGACTACCCGAGCGTGATTAGCGGTTATTTAGGTAAAAACTGGGGCATCTTATTAGGCGCGCTTTATTTCGTGATGCTGGTTATCTGGATGTTTGTTTATTCCACGGCTATCACCAACGACAGCGCATCCTATTTACACACCTTTGGCGTAACGGACGGTTTGCTGTCGGAAAACCCGTTCTACGGTTTATTCCTGATCTGCATTCTGGTCGCCATTTCTTCACGCGGCGAAAAGCTGCTGTTTAAAGTCTCCAGCCTGATGGTGCTCACTAAACTGTTTGTCGTGGCCGCGCTGGGGCTGTCGATGATTGGCCTCTGGCATTTAGCAAACGTGGGTATGCTTCCGCCGATGGGGCTGCTGATTAAAAATGCCATCATCACGCTGCCTTTTACCTTAACCTCCATTCTGTTTATTCAGACATTAAGCCCGATGGTGATCTCTTATCGCTCGCGGGAAAAATCCGTTGAGGTCGCGCGACACAAGGCGCTGCGGGCGATGAACATTGCCTTTGGCGTGCTGTTTGTAACGGTCTTCTTCTATGCCGTCTCCTTTACCCTCGCGATGGGCCACGACGAGGCGGTAAAAGCCTATGAGCAGAATATTTCCGCCCTGGCGATTGCCGCACAGTTTATCAGCGGCGAGGGGGCGGGCTGGGTCAAAATCGTCAGCGTTATCCTGAATATCTTTGCGGTGATGACCGCTTTCTTCGGCGTTTATCTGGGCTTTCGCGAGGCGACGCAGGGGATTGTCATGAATATCCTGCGCCGCAAAATGCCGGCTGAAAGCATCAATGAACGCACCGTCCAGCGCGGCATCATGCTTTTCGCCATTCTGCTCGCCTGGAGCGCCATTGTCTTAAACGCGCCGGTGCTGAGCTTCACCTCCATCTGTAGCCCTATTTTCGGGATGGTGGGCTGCTTAATTCCGGCGTGGCTGGTCTACAAAGTGCCCGCACTTCACAAATATAAAGGCGTTTCGCTGGTCATTATTGTGATTACCGGGCTGCTGCTTTGTGTTTCTCCTTTCCTCGCCTTCTCATGAGGTTAAATAACGTCGTAACGATGTCTGAGCAAATTAATCCTTTATGGAACCATTTTATTCGCGCCGTGCAGGAAGAGGTAAAGCCCGCGCTGGGATGTACGGAACCCGTCTCGCTGGCGCTGGCCTGCGCGATGGCTGCCGGGCAGCTGTCCGGTGAGGTGACGCGAATTGAGGCGTGGGTATCGCCAAACCTGATGAAAAACGGGCTTGGCGTAACGGTGCCCGGCACCGGCATGGTCGGGTTGCCCATCGCGGCGGCGCTTGGCGCGCTCGGCGGAAATGCACGGGCCGGGCTGGAGGTGCTGAAAGACGCATCGGCCGATGCGCTGGCGCGCGCCAAAGCGATGCTGAAAGCGGGCCTGGTGCAGATTAAATTGCAGGAACCCTGCGATGAGATCCTCTATTCACGCGCCTGCGTTTATGCCGGAGAGTCCTCGGCCATGGTAACCATCGCGGGCGGGCATACCCGGGTGGTAGAGGTGGTTTGCCAGGGGGAGACCCGCTTCACGCTTGACGATCGTCAGAGCCAGGCTAAGGATGACCCGCTGGCGGTGCTCGCGAACACCACGCTGTCGCAAATCCTGGAGTTTGTGGAGCAGGTGCCGTACAGCGCGATCCGCTTCATCCTTGATGCAGGGCGCCTGAACGATGCGCTCTCCCGGGAAGGTTTACGTGGCCGTTGGGGGCTGCGCGTTGGCGCGACCCTTAACAGGCAGCGCGCGCGCGGATGGGTGGGGCAGGATCTGGGCTCAGACATTGTTATCCGCACCAGCGCGGCCTCGGATGCCCGTATGGGCGGCGCGACGCTGCCGGCCATGAGCAACTCGGGCTCCGGGAACCAGGGCATCACCGCCACCATGCCGGTGGTGGTGGTGGCTGAGCACGTTCAGGCTGATGACGAACGGCTGGCGAGGGCGCTGATGCTCTCGCATCTGTCGGCAATTTATATCCATTATCAGCTTCCGCGCCTTTCCGCACTGTGCGCGGCGACGACGGCAGCAATGGGTGCAGCCGCAGGGATGGCATGGCTGATGGGCGGAAACTATCGAACGATAGCGATGGCGATCGGCAGTATGATCGGCGACGTCAGCGGGACGATCTGCGATGGGGCGTCCAACAGCTGCGCGATGAAAGTGTCGACCAGCGTGGGGAGCGCCTGGAAGGCCGTGATGATGGCGCTGGACGATACTGCCGTAACGGGCAATGAGGGCATTGTGGCGCACGACGTGGAGCAGTCGATCTCGAACCTGTGTGCGTTAGCCTGCCGCTCAATGCAGGCAACGGATCGGCAGATTATTGAGATTATGGCGAGTAAGGTGTAAAAATTTCCCCTCACCCCAACCCCTCTCCCCATAGGGGCGAGGGGCTCGATCGTTCCCTCTCCCCTTTGGGGAGAGGGCTAGGGTGAGGGGCGAGTCTGTTCTTTAAACCGGCAAATCAATCAGCAGCGCGCGCAGCGGCGTATCCGCCTCCAGGGTAATATTCGCCTCATCGCGAATAAACGCCCCGTCGCCGCAGGTGAGCGCTTCTTTCTCTTCCGCGTGCGTTACCGCGTGCACCGTACCGTGAATGGACTGTAAGTAGGCGCGCGGGCCGTGCAGCTGGAAGCTCGCCTGTTCGCCTTTCTTCAGCTCAATATGGTGCAGCCACACCTGCTGACGCAGCTGCAGGCTGCCTTTGCTGCCGTCAGGCGACGCAATCAGCTGCTGTTTACCGCCCTTCAGATCGATCTTTTGCACCAGCGGGTTTTCCCGCTCGGGGCAGGCGTCCAGCCACAGCTGCATGCGGGTCAGCGTTTTGTCTTTGCTGAGGTTATGCTCGCTGTAGCTAATGCCCGGCTGCGTGGAAATTAACAGCGCCTCGCCAGCCTTTGCCTGGACATGATTGCCCTCGCTATCGCGGTATTCTGCCTCGCCTTCCAGGATCAGGTTCAGGATATCGACTTTCGGGTACGTGCGCGGCTGGAAGGACGCGCCCGGGGCGAGCACTTCCTGGTTCAATACGCGCAGTGAAGCGTAACCGAGGAGTTTAGGGTCAAAGTAGTGTCCAAAGGAAAAGGTGTAGCGGGCCTGCAGCCAACCGAAATCGGCTTGTCCGCACTGTTTAGCTGTTCTTGTCGTAATCATAAACTTGACCTCTCTTTACACTAAATCAATGGTAAAGGTATGGACGCTGCATTGTTAGCCAGATATTCTGCCCGGTATGTTCAAATTTCCTGAATGAGAACGAGATGGCTAAAGAGAGAGCATTGACGCTTGAGGCGCTCCGCGTCATGGACGCAATTGACAGGCGTGGCAGCTTTGCCGCGGCGGCAGATGAACTGGGGCGCGTTCCGTCTGCGCTGAGCTACACCATGCAGAAGCTGGAGGAAGAGCTGGACGTGGTGCTCTTCGATCGCTCCGGTCATCGAACTAAATTCACCAACGTTGGCCGGATGCTGCTGGAGCGCGGGCGCGTGCTGCTGGAAGCGGCGGACAAGCTGACGACGGATGCTGAAGCGCTGGCCCGCGGCTGGGAAACCCATCTGACGTTAGTTACCGAAGCGCTGGTGCCCACCGAGGCGCTGTTCCCGCTGGTGGACAGGCTGGCCGCAAAAGCCAATACCCAGCTGTCGATCATTACCGAGGTGCTGGCAGGAGCGTGGGAGCGTCTGGAGACGGGCAGGGCGGATATCGTCATTGCGCCGGACATGCACTTCCGCTCCTCGTCGGAAATCAACTCCCGCAAGCTCTATAGCATTATGAACGTCTACGTTGCCGCCCCGGATCATCCTATCCATCAGGAGCCGGAGCCGCTCTCCGAGGTCACGCGCGTGAAGTACCGCGGCGTGGCGGTCGCGGACACCGCCCGTGAGCGTCCGGTACTGACGGTTCAGCTGCTCGATAAACAGCCTCGTCTGACGGTGACCTCGCTGGAGGATAAGCGGCAGGCGCTGCTGGCGGGGCTGGGCGTGGCAACCATGCCGTACACGTTTGTGGAAAACGATATTGCGGAGGGGCGGCTGCGGGTCGTCAGCCCGGAGTACACCAGCGAAGTGGATATCATTATGGCGTGGCGTCGCGACAGCATGGGCGAAGCCAAATCGTGGTGTTTGCGTGAAATTCCAAAGCTCTTTGCGCATCACAACAAATAAGCGGGCAGGCCCGGTAAGCGTAAGCGCTACCGGGCAATAATTTACGCGCCGACCTTAGGATCCGGACCAAAGCGGTTTTCGCCCGGCGTCCCGCTCTGACAGTGGAAAACCAAAATCACGAGCCAGCCGATAATCGGAATCAGCAGCAGCAGCAGCCACCAGGCTGAACGATCCGTGTCGTGCAGGCGTCGGAACATCACGGCCCATGACGGTATCAAAACCAGCACGCTATAAATTGCAGTAAGGATCCCTTTTCCGTCAGAATCCTCCCAGCCGAGAATCTTATCCATAATGCCCAGCACCATCATAAGTACAGCGTTCACCAGAATGAACATCCAGTACTCTTTGCGGCGGGCGCGACCACCAAAACCAAAATAATTGCGCAGTACTTTTAAATACCAGTCCATTTTCCTTGCCTCATTAATCAGTCAATCACTTGTTTTCTAAGCGATCGAGGTAAGGATAGATGCATGCTGTGAATTAAAAAAGGGAATCTATTGATTCCCTAAATAATTATCCAAAACGAACGTCGCGCCCGTGCGGTTCATCCAGATCCTGCCAGGGGCCAACAGAGATAATGCCCGTTGGGTTGATGGTCTTATGGCTGCGGAAATAGTGGGTGCGAATATGATCGAAATCGACCGTTTCCGCGATCCCCGGCGTCTGGTAGATATCGCGCAGGAAACCGTGCAGGTTCAGGTAGTCGCTGATGCGGTGTTTATCGCACTTGAAGTGTGTAACGTAAATCGGATCGAAGCGGATCAGCGTAGTCCACAGGCGGATGTCCGCTTCCGTCAGGCGATCGCCCGTTAAATAGCGGTGCTGGCCGAGGATCTGCTCAAGGCGCTCCAGAGAGGCAAAGACGCTGCCGACCGCTTCGTCGTAGGCTTCCTGGCTGGTGGCGAAGCCGGCTTTATAGACGCCGTTGTTCACGCTGTCGTAGATCCAGCCGTTCAGCTCGTCAATTTTTTCGCGCAGCTCAACCGGATAATAATCCCCGGCGCGGGCACCGTGCGCGTCAAACGCGGTATTGAACATGCGGATGATTTCCGCAGACTCATTGCTGACGATCGTCTGGTTTTTCTTGTCCCACAGCACCGGCACGGTCACGCGCCCGGTGTAGTGCGGATCGGCGTGCAGGTAGAGCTGGTAAAGGAAATCGTGGTGGTAAAGATCGTCACCGGTCGCGGCAGGGAAATCACTGTCGAACGTCCAGCCGTTCTCCAGCATCAGCGGGTTGACCACCGAAACCGGAATTAACGATTCGAGACCTTTAAGTTTGCGCACAATCAGCGTGCGGTGCGCCCACGGACAGGCGAGAGAAACGTACAGATGATAACGGTCTTTCTCCGCCGCAAAACCGCCTTCGCCACTCGGGCCGGGGGCGCCATCGGCGGTCAGCCAGTTACGGAAGGCCGAAACAGAGCGCTTAAAGCGTCCGCCGGTGGATTTGGTGTCATACCAGACATCCTGCCAGACGCCGTCTACGAGTTGTCCCATTCTTTTCTCCTCCGTCAGATAGCAAAAGCGAGGAGAGATCTCCTCGCTTTCAGTTCAGTCAGTATAGCGTGCTTACCACTTCTTATTCAGAAGGCGGTCGATGCTGTATGCGCCCGGGCCAGTGATGGCCAGCAGCAGGAAGCCGCCTGCGATGGTCATGTTTTTCATGAACATCAGGGAGTTCACGCCTTCCGCAAAGTTGCTGTGGAACAGGAACGCGGTCAGCAGGGTGAAGCCGGCGGTGAACAGCGCCGTGGTGCGGGTCAGGAAACCGAACAGTACCGCCAGGCCGCCGCCAAACTCAAGCAGGATGGTCAGCGGCAGCAGGAACCCCGGCACGCCCATGGCTTCCATATACTGCTGTGTGCCAGCATAGCCGGTGATTTTGCCCCAGCCTGCCACGATAAACAGAACAGGCATCAGGATACGCGCTACCAGTACACCAACATCTTCTAATTTTTTCATTTTACTCTCCAGGGAACCACATCAGCGGCTTAACTTTATTTATGTGCAAATTCGGGTAGATACCGCGTCTTTGCTGTCGATGGAGAGGAGTGTAAACGGGGCGGGTAGCAATTGTTAGCAAGGAAAACTGTCAATCTTCTTCAAAGATATTGAGTAAGGGAGTGCGCGCTGTTGCCCTCACGCCAGCACTGTCCTGAAGAGAGAGGGCGCAAAAACAAAAAACGGTAACCTGAGTTACCGTTTTGCTTTTTACCGCAGCTGCTGCTGACGAATCGTGGCCTTCACCAGACGCCATGCGCTCCAGACGCCGAAGCCGCGGCGCGCCCAGCGAATCAGCATATTTGGATGACGAATCGTCCAGATAGCCATCACGCTGCTGCCAACCAGCGCCCACGAACGCAGGCTCAGGATGGTATTCCAGCCGCGGTCGTAACGCTGGGTCAGCTCCAGCCAGTCGCGACGGCTGGCGGACAGGTCCAGCCGCTGCTGTTGGATCTGGCTCAGCAGATACGCTTTTCGCTTCTGACGTTCGGCTTTGTCGCTCACGGCTTGTCATCCTCCAGCAGGGCGCGATCGTTGGCCAGCTCCTGACGCGTATGGCGCAGGAAGGTCGACGTACGCGCTTTACGCAGAGTCCAGATACCGCCTATCAGCGCGGCAACCAGCAGAACCACCGTGGTCGCAATCATCGCGTTCAGACGATACTGCGGGTCAATAGCCCAGATGATTAACACCATCAGGCTCATCAGCCCGAACGCGGCAAAGAGCATCGTAAGCCCAAGCATGAGCAGCATCTGGAAGAGATTGGCTTTCTCCTCTTCCAGCTCCACTACCGCCAGCCGGACGCGCGTTTCGGCAATCCCGACCAGCGTCGTAAGAATACGCTGGCCGATGCCGAGGACGTTTTTAGCAGGCCCTTGTGCGTGACGAGGATCTTCCATAATCAACGACGCGTCAGCAGAACGCCCAGCACCACACCTACTGCGGCACCAATACCTACGCCAGTCCATGGATTATCACGTACATATTCGTCTGCGCGCGCTGCTGCTTCGCGGGTCTGTTTCGCCAGCGCATCACCGGTTTCACCCAGACGATAACGGCTCTCTTTCAGCGCCTGCTCCGCTTTACTGCGCAGCTTGCTCACTTCTTCTTTCGATTTATCGGCAGAGGAGTTCAGCACCTCTTCCAGAGTGTCCGCCAGGGATTTCAGTTCAGCGCGCAGATTTTCTGAAGTTGTATCTTTTGACATGATTCTCTCCTGTTGAGATTTCCGTTAACTCAATAATCGCGAGCTTCCAGCGCTTTCAGTTCGTCCTGCGCCTCTTGTAACTTCCTCTCGCGCTTGGCAATCTTTTCCGCATCCCCTTTCTCTTTCGCTTCCTGCAGGTCTTGACGGCGCTCGGCTATCTCGTCCTTCTGTTCAGCGATTTTTTCCTGATGTTCGGCACGCAGCTTGCTGTCGGAACAGTTGGCTTTCACTTCGCTCAGCGCTTTTTTCAGACCGTCGATCCGGTGCTGGTTGTTATGCTTTTCGGCATAGCTGATTTCGCGCTGGATATCCTGTTCTTTCTCCTGACAAAGAGACATTGCGAAGGAAGTTGTGCTTAACGAAAAAAGGGCCAGAGCCAGGGTGATGCGGTATTTCATTATAGAAACCTTCCATTGTGTTACGGCGTAAGCCGTGTTCCAGAACTATGCGGAGAACATCTGAGGGGTGCTCCGCGTACTTAAGCATAGTAAGTAAACGGGAGTTTCACCAAAGTAGGTGAAAATATTCGGAATAGTAGTCGTTAACCAAATCGATGCGACGTGTCGCGTAACCGTGACATCCAGGAGGCCACGTGGCTGTCATCGTCCTGCTGCGCGATGATATAACCATGAGGCAGCGTTCGGTCCAGCACGGCTTTTGCCGCGGCGCTTTGCGCACTGGAGTCAAATTTTATCAGCAGCACATCGTCTTGCGGCGTAATGCTTTTAAAGCGGATCCCGTTTGCGTCCAGATGATGCCAGATGGAAAAACCATCCGGCACGCTGGCTCCCTGACTCACAGGGCGGATAGCCAGCGTCGACTCCTGATGCTGTAGCGCAGACCACAGCAGGATGAGCGTGCTTAACATCATCAGCGCGACGATGGCATAAGAGAAGCGGCGCAGGGCGAGCGGGGAGATAACCATCGTTAACCCCTGGCTCCATATTTCTTCTTCCACAGCACAACCAGTGAACCTACCAGACCAAACACCAGCAGGACGACCGGCAGCAGCATCAGGCAGGACATGAGCTGATCTTCATACTTCATAAATACCGGCGTTTTGCCGAGCGCGTAGCCGAGCGTGGTCAGGATCAGAACCCACAGCAAGCCGCTCATCCAGTTAAAGAACTGGAAGCGCGCGCTGCTCAGGCCAGACAGGCCCGCAATGGTGGGCAGCAGGGTGCGAACAAACGCGATGAAGCGGCCAATCAGCAGCGCGGAAAGCCCGTGCTTGTGGAAAAGGTGGTGCGCCCGCTGGTGGTAATGTGCCGGAAGATGCGAAAGCCAGTTCTGGACGATACGCGTGTTACCCAGCCAGCGCCCCTGAATATAGCTCACCCAGCAGCCAAGGCTGGCGGCAATGGTTAACAGCAATACCGTTTGCGGGAAGGCCATCGCCCCTTTTGCACAAAGTACCCCGACCAGCACCAGCAGGCTGTCGCCCGGTAAAAAGGCGGCAGGCAACAAACCGTTCTCAAGGAACAGGATCATAAATAAGACAAAATAGAGCATGCCAATCATGGACGGGTTGGCCAGCGTTTCGAAATCCTGAGCCCAGAGGGCGTTCAGTAGTTGGGTCAAAAGTTCCATTCAGTGTTCCTGGAAATCGGTTAACGTCACGCCTGTCATTCGGGAAAAACAGCACGGCGACATTGTAGTGATTTCATTATGGTCGCTCGCGGACACATTGATGCGTGGCCAACACTGTTCCCTGTTAATTGGCTGGTTAGCAAGCACTAACTTACAAAATAACGAAGTGAATCCAATTGTAACAAAGCCCGACGTTCTGCGTCACAGAATTTGAGGGGAAACGTGATTTTGGCGTAAGCCATGAAGGGGAGCGAGACTTTTTACAAAGGCTGACACTATAGAGGTTTTCTTACCCTGCATCGCCGGAAGGCGCAGCGGTGCGCCTGCCGGCAGCCCAGGGGCTTATTTTGCGAGATTGGCCGCAGTATCGAGATGAACGACCGGATTATCGGCAAAAAGATAGCGGTCTGCGTTAAATTCAAATTCATCACTGGTTTCATTAAAGAGCATCTGTTTGGTGTTTTCCAGATGCTGCCACATCGCCAGCTTCGCCGCGTGCGGGTCTTTACGAATCAGCGCCTTAAGAATCTGATCGTGGTCGTCGCACCAGTTATCCACCGTGCGGGAATCGATGTGATCGTGCAGTTTCTTCCAGTACGGGTTGTGAACGCGCTGAGTCCACATTTTTTCTACGATTGCCGCCAGCGCCGTATTCTGGGTTGCAAGGGCGACCTGGACGTGGAACTGCAGGTCCCATTCGGAATCGCGGAAACATTTTTCCTTACGCGCGTGATCCTGAATTTCCATCAGCTTCATGATGTCCTGCTTGGTCACCTGAGTCGCCGCAAATTCCGCGATATTGCTTTCGATCAGCTGGCGAGCCTGGAGAAGCTCAAACGGACCGTAGCTGGCAAACTCCAGGCTTTCGTCCGGGGCCGGAGAGTGCTTTGCCTGGCTGGAAATCACGTGAATGCCGGAGCCTTTACGCACCTCAACGTAGCCTTCCACTTCCAGCATGATGATGGCTTCGCGCACCACCGTGCGGCTGACGCTTTTCTCGTCCGCGATAAAACGCTCGGCGGGAAGTTTATCACCGACAAGATAGACACCTTGCTCGATGCGATCTTTCAGCTCGGCAGCAAGTTGTTGATATAAACGACGTGATTCGGTGATTTCCATATACGCTCCAGGCAGGGTACCGCGAATGATTTGTTATACCACTTTTGCGTGTCAGTCTCCAGATTTTGCCATCAAAAAAGCCGCCCGGAGGCGGCTTCTGCGAAGATTTTGCCGGGTGGTGGCGCAGCGCTAACTCTGCGTCGCCGGTCCCCCGAGGGACTCTTTCGCCAGTTCGTCGGCGGATTTACTTTTCAGCACCGTCCAGATCACCACCGCGCCCAGCAGGTCGAAGATTGCCAGTACCGCGAACAGCGGGCTGAAGCCGATGGTGTCTGCCAGCGCGCCGACCACCAGGGCGAACATGGTGCTTGCTGTCCAGGCGGCCATGCCGGTCAGGCCGTTGGCGGTGGCAACTTCGTTACGGCCAAACACGTCGGAAGAGAGCGTAATCAGCGCGCCGGACAGAGACTGGTGAGCAAAACCACCGATACACAGCAGCGCAATAGCAACGTAAGGGCTGGTGAACAGACCGATCATGCCCGGGCCGATCATCAGCAGCGCGCCCAGTGTGACCACCATCTTACGGGAAACAATCAGGTTCACGCCAAACCAGCGCTGGAACAGCGGTGGCAGGTAGCCGCCCACGATACAGCCCAGGTCCGCGAACAGCATTGGCATCCAGGCGAACATCGCGATCTCTTTCAGGTTAAAGCCGTAAACTTTGAACATGAACAGCGGGATCCAGGCGTTGAACGTGCCCCAGGCCGGTTCTGCCAGGAAGCGTGGCAGGGCGATACCCCAGAACTGACGGGTGCCGAGGATCTGCCAGACGGACATCTTTTTGCCGTTATCGGTCTGATGCTGCGATTCCTGACCATTAATAATGTAGTCGCGTTCTTCGGTAGACAGCTTTTTCTGATCGCGCGGGTGTTTATAGAAGATCAGCCACGCCATCGCCCAGGCAAAGCTCAGTACGCCCGAGATGATAAACGCCATCTGCCAGCTGTGCATCACGATGGCCCATACCACCAGCGGCGGCGCAATCATCGCCCCGATGGACGAGCCCACGTTGAAGTAGCCCACCGCAATGGAGCGCTCTTTTGCCGGGAACCACTCGGAGCTGGCCTTCAGCCCCGCCGGGATCATCGCCGCTTCGGCGGCACCAACCGCACCACGCGCCAGCGCCAGCCCGCCCCAGCTTCCTGCCAGTGCGGTCGCGCCGCAGAAGACGGCCCAGGCAACGGCGAAGAAGGCGTAACCAATTTTTGTACCCAGAATATCAAGAACATAACCTGCAACAGGCTGCATTACGGTGTAAGCGGCAGAGTACGCCGCGATGATGTAAGAGTATTGCTGCGTGGAGATATGTAACTCTTCCATCAACGTTGGCGCCGCGGCTGCCACGGTGTTACGCGTCAGGTAGCCCAGCACGGTGCCGAGCGTCACCAGTGCAATCATGTACCAACGTAACCCTTTAATTTTACGCATGTAAAACCTCATCGTTATGTTATTTCCGTGTCGGGACACGGCAACAGCTCAACCGTTATCGGGAGCTGTTCTGTAACGGGAGGGGCGTAACCGGGAGCGTGTCCCGGAACGGCCCGAACCTTGCCATAAGTAATCGTGCTTAAGTCGGTTTCCGTACCGTTAAATCCGGTGTGAAGCACCGGTAATGCATTCCGTCGGCATAGTGTTTGCGACGGCGAAACGATAACTTGTCATACAACTTTAAAAGGTGAGTGACATCACAAAAGTGTGAATCTTTGTAGGGATATTCTGTGGCGCGGATAAAGCCAGTGCTGGCGCGGTCTGCGAGAGGGTTTACCCCTTTGAGGGTAATTTATTTGTCGACGTTTATTGATCTAACTCACGAAAAAAACGTCGGCCTCTGGAAATTGGTGTGATAACTTTGCAGCATCTGAACATAAGCTTTCTGCCGCTCCCGTAATGAGGAAGACGATAATGACGCCGTTTATGACCGACGATTTTCTGTTAGATACCGAATTTGCCCGCCGCCTGTACCACGACTACGCAAAAGACCAGCCGATTTTCGACTACCACTGCCATTTACCGCCGCAGCAGGTTGCCGAAAATTACCGCTTCAAAAACCTGTATGATATCTGGCTGAAGGGTGACCACTATAAATGGCGAGCGATGCGCACCAACGGCGTGGCCGAGCGCCTGTGTACCGGCGACGCCACCGACCGCGAGAAGTTTGACGCCTGGGCCGCTACCGTTCCGCACACCATCGGTAATCCGCTATACCACTGGACGCACCTTGAGCTGCGTCGTCCGTTTGGCATCACCGGCAAGCTGCTTTCTCCAGCCACCGCGGATGAAATCTGGGACCAGTGCAACGACCTGCTGGCGCAGGACAACTTCTCCGCGCGCGGCATCATGAAGCAGATGAACGTGAAGATGGTGGGGACGACCGACGATCCGATCGACTCCCTGGAGCACCACGCGGTGGTCGCCAAAGACGCCGCGTTTGACATCAAGGTGCTGCCAAGCTGGCGCCCGGATAAAGCCTTCAACATCGAGCAGGCAACCTTTAACGACTACATGGCGAAGCTGGCGGAAGTCTCCGATACCGACATCCGTCGTTTCGCCGATCTGCAAACGGCGCTCACCAAACGTCTGGATCACTTTGCCGCGCACGGCTGTAAGGTCTCTGACCACGCGCTGGACGTGGTGCTGTTCGCGGAATCTAACGAAGCCGAGCTGGACAGCATTCTGGCGCGCCGTCTCTCCGGCGAACAGTTAAGCGAGCATGAAGTCGCCCAGTTTTAAAACCGCGGTGTTGGTGTTCCTCGGTGCGGAATATGCCCGTCGCGGCTGGGTTCAGCAGTATCACATCGGCGCGCTGCGCAATAACAACCAGCGCCAGTTTATGCTGCTGGGCGCGGACGTCGGCTTTGACTCCATCAACGACCGTCCGCTGGCGGAAGAGCTGTCTAAGCTGCTGAGCAAACAGAACGAGCAAAACCTGCTGCCAAAAAACCATCCTCTACTGCCTGAACCCGCGCGATAACGAAGTGCTGGGCACCATGATCGGCAACTTCCAGGGGGAAGGGATGCCGGGCAAGATGCAGTTCGGCTCCGGCTGGTGGTTTAACGACCAGAAAGACGGCATGGAGCGTCAGATGACGCAGCTGGCGCAGCTTGGCCTGTTAAGCCGCTTTGTCGGCATGCTGACCGACAGCCGCAGCTTCCTCTCCTACACTCGCCACGAATATTTCCGCCGCATTCTGTGCCAGATGATTGGCCGCTGGGTGCACGCGGGCGAAGCGCCAGCGGATATCCAGCTGCTGGGCGAAATGGTGAAAAACATCTGCTTTAACAATGCGCGTGACTACTTCGCCATTGAACTGAACTAAGGCCGCTTGAGGTTGATATGCAATACATCAAAATCCATTCGCTGGATAACGTTGCCGTCGCGCTGGCAGATTTAGCCGAAGGGACGGAAGTGGCCTTCGACAGCCAGTCGGTGACGTTGCGCCAGGCCATTGGGGCGTGGTCATAAGTTTGCCCTGATCCCCATTGCCAAAGGGGAGAACGTGGTGAAGTACGGTTTGCCCATCGGTCACGCGCTGGCGGATATTGCGCCGGGGTGAATACATTCATTCCCACAATACCCGCACCAACCTCAGCGATCTGGACGAGTACAGCTATCAACCTGACTTTCAGACGGAAGAAGCCCAGGGCGGCCGATCGTGAGGTGCAGATTTACCGCCGCGCCAGCGGCGAGGTGGGGATCCGCAATGAACTGTGGATCCTCCCCGACCGTCGGCTGCGTGAACGGGATTGCGCGTCAAATCCAGGCGCGCTTCCTGAAAGAGACCAGCGGTGCCGAAGGTACCGACGGGGTGCACCTGTTCAGCCACACCTACGGCTGCTCCCAGCTGGGTGACGACCACATCAACACCCGCACCATGCTGCAAAACATGGTGCGCCATCCGAATGCGGGGCGCGGTGCTGGTGATTGGCCTCGGCTGTGAAAACAACCAGGTGGATGCCTTTCGCGAAACGCTGGGCGACTTCGATCCCGGGCGCGTGCGCTTTATGGTGTGTCAGCATCAGGATGACGAAGTGGAGGCGGGCGTTGAACAGCTGCATCAGCTGTATGAGGTGATGCGTCACGACAGGCGCGAGCCGGGCAAGCCTGAGCGAACTGAAGTTTGGTCTGGAGTGCGGCGGATCTGACGGCTTTCCGGCATTACCGCCAACCCGATGCTGGGGCCGCTTCTCGGATTACGTGATTGCCAACGGCGGCACCACGGTGCTGACCGAAGTGCCGGAGATGTTCGGCGCGGAGCGTATTCTGATGAGCCCACTGCCGCGACGAAGAGACGTTTGAAAAGACCGTCACCATGGTGAACGACTTCAAACAGTACTTTATCGCCCACAACCAGCCGATTTATGAGAACCCGTCGCCGGGTAACAAAGCGGGGGGGATCACCACGCTGGAAGAGAAATCCCTCGGCTGCACCAGAAGGCGGGCGCCAGCCAGGTGGTGGACGTTCTACGCTACGGCGAACGCCTGAAAACCCACGGCCTGAACCTGCTGAGCGCGCCGGGTAACGATGCGGTCGCCACCAGCGCGCTGGCGGGGGCGGGCTGCCACATGGTGCTGTTCAGTACCGGCCGCGGTACGCCGTACGGCGGGTTTGTGCCGACGGTTAAAATTGCCACCAACAGCGAGCTGGCGGCAAAGAAAAAGCACTGGATCGATTTCGACGCAGGGCAGCTGATCCACGGCAAAGCGATGCCGCAGCTGCTGAACGAGTTCGTGGACGCTATCGCAGAGTTCGCCAGCGGCAGGCAGACCTGTAACGAGAAGAACGACTTCCGCGAGCTGGCGATTTTTAAGAGTGGTGTGACGCTGTAAGTTGGGTGCGGGCTGGAGCCCTCACTCCAACCCTCTCCACGGGGAGAGGGGGCAAATACTAAAACGGCAACCTCAGGGTTGCCGTTTTGCTTTATCCGCGCAGGGCGTTCTTCGCCAAACGCGCGTCTTCCGCCTGGCAGGCCGCCGCGGTGAACAGCACGTCCGTTGAGGAGTTCAGCGCGGTTTCGCAGGAGTCCTGCAGGACGCCGATAATGAAGCCGACCGCAACAACCTGCATGGCAATTTCGTTCGGAATGCCAAACATATTACAGGCCAGCGGGATCAGCAGCAGCGAACCGCCCGCCACGCCGGATGCGCCGCAGGCGCACAGCGACGCCACTACGCTCAGCAGCAGCGCCGTTGGCAGATCGACCGGAATACCCAGCGTATGCACGGCCGCCAGCGTCAGCACGGTGATGGTAATCGCTGCACCCGCCATGTTGACGGTCGCACCCAGCGGAATGGAAACCGAGTAGTGTCGCGATCCAGGTTCAGCTTCTCCGCCAGCGCCATGTTAACCGGAATGTTCGCCGCCGAGCTGCGGGGTAAAGAAGGCATATACGCCGCTTTCGCGCAGGCAGGTCAATACCAGCGGATAAGGGTTGCGGCGGATCTGCCAGAACACCAGCAGCGGGTTGATCACCAGCGCTACCAGCAGCATGCAGCCTACCAGCACAAACAGCAGCTGTGCATAGCCCCACAGCGCGTCAAAGCCGGTTGTCGCAAGCGTAGACGACACCAGACCAAAGATACCGACCGGCGCAAAGCGAATGACGACCTTCACGATAAAGGTCACGGCGTTGGACATATCGTTGACCAGGTTTTTCGTCGTTTCGTTGCCGTGACGCAGGGCAAAGCCAAGCCCGATCGCCCAGGACCAGGATGCCAATGTAGTTTGCATTCAGCAGGGCATCAATCGGGTTTGTCACCATGCTCATCAGCAGGCCACGCAGCACCTCCACGATGCCGGAAGGCGGCGTGACGTCGCCCGCCGCAGAGGTCAGATGCAGCGTGGACGGGAAGAGGAAGCTAAAGACCACCGCGGTCAGCGCAGCAGAAAACGTGCCCAGCAGATATAAAAAGAGAATCGGACGAATGTTGGTTTTTTGTCCGTGCTGGTGATTGGCGATGGAAGCCATGACCAGCATCAGAACCAGCACCGGCGCAACGGCCTTCAGCGCGCCCACGAACAGGGTGCCGAGTAACCCTGTCGCTTCCGCGGCAGGTTTTGACACCAGCGCCAGCAGGATCCCCAGAACCAGCCCTACCAGGATTTGTTTAACCAGGCTGCCCTGCGTGATACGCGCAAGCAGGCCTTTAGATTGTGTGCTCATACTAAATTCCTAAGTGAAATTGCGTTCCATCCTGGATGTGCTCTAAGTCACATTTATTTCAGGATGTAAATATTTGTTTGCCTGGTTGAGTATCACGGAAAGCGGGGAAAGGCGGAAGCGTAAAATGCTGGATTTTACGTGTTGCGTCATATTTTTTAACTATTGCGTTACAAAAGTGTGTTCACCCTCTCCCCTGTAGGGAGAGGGCCGGGGAGAGGGGATCACTCCGCCTGCTGCTTTTTATCGTGCTGGCGGTTAACCCAGGTATTAATAACCAGCGTCACCAGCAGAATGCCAAACACCACGCTGAGCGAAATGGCGATCGGGATATGGTAGAAATCGACGATCAGCATCTTGATACCGATGAAGACCAGAATCACCGACAGGCCGTATTTCAGCATCGAGAAACGCTCCGCCGCGCCCGCCAGCAGGGAAGTACATCGCGCGCAGGCCGAGGATCGCGAACAGGTTAGAGGTCAGCACGATGAACGGGTCGGTGGTGACCGCGAAGATAGCCGGGATACTGTCTACCGCGAAAATCACGTCGCTCAGCTCGACCAGAATCAGTACCAGCAGCAGCGGGGGTGGCAAACAGCAGGCCGTTCTTGCGCACGAAGAAATGCTCGCTTTCGATCTTGTCCGTCATGCGCAGATGACCGCGGATCCACTTCACCAGCGGCTTATCGC
>CATOUR010000350.1:0-47500 GCA_951848785.1 Callosobruchus maculatus
AGACGTACAGACGTACAGACGTACAGACGTACAGACGTACAGACGTACAGACGTACAGACGTACAGACGTACAGACGTACAGACGTACAGACGTACAGACGTACAGACGTACAGACGTACAGACGTACAGACGTACAGACGTACAGACGTACAGACGTACAGACGTACAGACGTACAGACGTACAGACGTACAGACGTACAGACGTACGGACGTACGGACGTACGGACGTACGGACGTACAGACGTACAGACGTACAGACGTACAGACGTACGGACGTACAGACGTACAGACGTACAGACGTACAGACGTACAGACGTACAGACGTACAGACGTACAGACGTACAGACGTACAGACGTACAGACGTACAGACGTACAGACGTACAGACGTACAGACGTACAGACGTACAGACGTACAGACGTACAGACGTACAGACGTACAGACGTACAGACGTACAGACGTACAGACGTACAGACGTACAGACGTACAGACGTACAGACGTACAGACGTACAGACGTACAGACGTACAGACGTACAGACGTACAGACGTACAGACGTACAGACGTACAGACGTACAGACGTACAGACGTACAGACGTACGGACGTACAGACGTACGGACGTACAGACGTACGGACGTACAGACGTACAGACGTACGGACGTACGGACGTACAGACGTACGGACGTACAGACGTACGGACGTACAGACGTACAGACGTACAGACGTACAGACGTACGGACGTACGGACGTACAGACGTACGGACGTACAGACGTACAGACGTACAGACGTACAGACGTACAGACGTACCGACGTACAGACGTACAGACGTACAGACGTACAGACGTACAGACGTACAGACGTACAGACGTACGGACGTACAGACGTACAGACGTACAGACGTACAGACGTACAGACGTACAGACGTACAGACGTACGGACGTACAGACGTACGGACGTACCGACGTACAGACGTACAGACGTACAGACGTACAGACGTACAGACGTACAGACGTACAGACGTACAGACGTACGGACGTACAGACGTACGGACGTACAGACGTACGGACGTACCGACGTACAGACGTACGGACGTACAGACGTACAGACGTACAGACGTACAGACGTACAGACGTACAGACGTACAGACGTACAGACGTACAGACGTACAGACGTACAGACGTACAGACGTACCGACGTACGGACGTACAGACGTACGGACGTACCGACGTACAGACGTACAGACGTACAGACGTACAGACGTACAGACGTACAGACGTACAGACGTACGGACGTACAGACGTACGGACGTACCGACGTACAGACGTACAGACGTACAGACGTACAGACGTACAGACGTACAGACGTACAGACGTACAGACGTACAGACGTACAGACGTACAGACGTACAGACGTACAGACGTACAGACGTACAGACGTACAGACGTACCGACGTACAGACGTACAGACGTACAGACGTGCAGACGTACAGACGTACAGACGTACGGACGTACGGACGTACGGACGTACAGACGTACAGACGTACAGACGTACAGACGTACAGACGTACAGACGTACAGACGTACAGACGTACAGACGTACAGACGTACAGACGTACAGACGTACAGACGTACAGACGTACAGACGTACAGACGTACAGACGTACAGACGTACAGACGTACAGACGTACAGACGTACAGACGTACAGACGTACAGACGTACAGACGTACAGACGTACAGACGTACAGACGTACAGACGTACAGACGTACAGACGTACAGACGTACAGACGTACAGACGTACAGACGTACAGACGTACAGACGTACAGACGTACAGACGTACAGACGTACAGACGTACGGACGTACAGACGTACAGACGTACAGACGTACAGACGTACGGACGTACGGACGTACAGACGTACGGACGTACAGACGTACAGACGTACAGACGTACAGACGTACAGACGTACAGACGTACAGACGTACAGACGTACAGACGTACAGACGTACAGACGTACAGACGTACAGACGTACAGACGTACAGACGTACAGACGTACAGACGTACAGACGTACAGACGTACAGACGTACAGACGTACAGACGTACAGACGTACAGACGTACAGACGTACAGACGTACAGACGTACAGACGTACAGACGTACAGACGTACAGACGTACAGACGTACAGACGTACAGACGTACAGACGTACAGACGTACAGACGTACAGACGTACAGACGTACAGACGTACAGACGTACAGACGTACAGACGTACAGACGTACAGACGTACAGACGTACAGACGTACAGACGTACAGACGTACAGACGTACAGACGTACAGACGTACAGACGTACAGACGTACAGACGTACAGACGTACAGACGTACAGACGTACGGACGTACAGACGTACAGACGTACAGACGTACAGACGTACAGACGTACAGACGTACAGACGTACAGACGTACAGACGTACAGACGTACAGACGTACAGACGTACAGACGTACAGGACGTACAGACGTACAGACGTACAGACGTACAGACGTACAGACGTACAGACGTACAGACGTACAGACGTACAGACGTACAGACGTACAGACGTACAGACGTACAGACGTACAGACGTACAGACGTACAGACGTACAGACGTACAGACGTACAGACGTACAGACGTACAGACGTACAGACGTACAGACGTACAGACGTACAGACGTACAGACGTACAGACGTACAGACGTACAGACGTACAGACGTACAGACGTACAGACGTACAGACGTACAGACGTACAGACGTACAGACGTACAGACGTACAGACGTACAGACGTACAGACGTACAGACGTACAGACGTACAGACGTACAGACGTACAGACGTACAGACGTACAGACGTACAGACGTACAGACGTACAGACGTACAGACGTACAGACGTACAGACGTACAGACGTACAGACGTACAGACGTACAGACGTACAGACGTACAGACGTACAGACGTACAGACGTACAGACGTACAGACGTACAGACGTACAGACGTACAGACGTACAGACGTACAGACGTACAGACGTACAGACGTACAGACGTACAGACGTACAGACGTACAGACGTACAGACGTACAGACGTACAGACGTACAGACGTACAGACGTACAGACGTACAGACGTACAGACGTACAGACGTACAGACGTACAGACGTACAGACGTACAGACGTACAGACGTACAGACGTACAGACGTACAGACGTACAGACGTACAGACGTACAGACGTACAGGCGTACAGACGTACAGACGTACAGACGTACAGACGTACAGACGTACAGACGTACAGACGTACAGACGTACAGACGTACAGACGTACAGACGTACAGACGTACAGACGTACAGACGTACAGACGTACAGACGTACAGACGTACAGACGTACAGACGTACAGACGTACAGACGTACAGACGTACAGACGTACAGACGTACAGACGTACAGACGTACAGACGTACAGACGTACAGACGTACAGACGTACAGACGTACAGACGTACAGACGTACAGACGTACAGACGTACAGACGTACAGACGTACAGACGTACAGACGTACAGACGTACAGACGTACAGACGTACAGACGTACAGACGTACAGACGTACAGACGTACAGACGTACAGACGTACAGACGTACAGACGTACAGACGTACAGACGTACAGACGTACAGACGTACAGACGTACAGACGTACAGACGTACAGACGTACAGACGTACAGACGTACAGACGTACGGACGTACGGACGTACGGACGTACGGACGTACGGACGTACGGACGTACAGACGTACAGACGTACAGACGTACAGACGTACAGACGTACAGACGTACAGACGTACAGACGTACAGACGTACAGACGTACAGACGTACAGACGTACAGACGTACAGACGTACAGACGTACAGACGTACAGACGTACAGACGTACAGACGTACAGACGTACAGACGTACAGACGTACAGACGTACAGACGTACAGACGTACAGACGTACAGACGTACAGACGTACAGACGTACAGACGTACAGACGTACAGACGTACAGACGTACAGACGTACAGACGTACAGACGTACAGACGTACAGACGTACAGACGTACAGACGTACAGACGTACAGACGTACAGACGTACAGACGTACAGACGTACAGACGTACAGACGTACAGACGTACAGACGTACAGACGTACAGACGTACAGACGTACGGACGTACAGACGTACAGACGTACAGACGTACAGACGTACGGACGTACGGACGTACAGACGTACGGACGTACAGACGTACGGACGTACAGACGTACAGACGTACAGACGTACAGACGTACGGACGTACGGACGTACAGACGTACGGACGTACAGACGTACAGACGTACAGACGTACAGACGTACAGACGTACCGACGTACAGACGTACAGACGTACAGACGTACAGACGTACAGACGTACAGACGTACAGACGTACGGACGTACAGACGTACAGACGTACAGACGTACAGACGTACAGACGTACAGACGTACAGACGTACGGACGTACAGACGTACGGACGTACCGACGTACAGACGTACAGACGTACAGACGTACAGACGTACAGACGTACAGACGTACAGACGTACGGACGTACAGACGTACGGACGTACCGACGTACAGACGTACGGACGTACAGACGTACAGACGTACAGACGTACAGACGTACAGACGTACAGACGTACAGACGTACAGACGTACAGACGTACAGACGTACAGACGTACCGACGTACGGACGTACAGACGTACGGACGTACCGACGTACAGACGTACAGACGTACAGACGTACAGACGTACAGACGTACAGACGTACAGACGTACGGACGTACAGACGTACGGACGTACCGACGTACAGACGTACAGACGTACAGACGTACAGACGTACAGACGTACAGACGTACAGACGTACAGACGTACAGACGTACAGACGTACAGACGTACAGACGTACAGACGTACAGACGTACAGACGTACAGACGTACAGACGTACAGACGTACGGACGTACGGACGTACGGACGTACGGACGTACGGACGTACAGACGTACAGACGTACAGACGTACAGACGTACAGACGTACAGACGTACAGACGTACAGACGTACAGACGTACAGACGTACAGACGTACAGACGTACAGACGTACAGACGTACAGACGTACAGACGTACAGACGTACAGACGTACAGACGTACAGACGTACAGACGTACAGACGTACAGACGTACAGACGTACAGACGTACAGACGTACAGACGTACAGACGTACAGACGTACAGACGTACAGACGTACAGACGTACAGACGTACAGACGTACAGACGTACAGACGTACAGACGTACAGACGTACAGACGTACAGACGTACAGACGTACAGACGTACAGACGTACAGACGTACAGACGTACAGACGTACAGACGTACAGACGTACAGACGTACAGACGTACAGACGTACGTACAGACGTACAGACGTACAGACGTACAGACGTACAGACGTACAGACGTACGGACGTACAGACGTACAGACGTACAGACGTACAGACGTACGGACGTACGGACGTACAGACGTACGGACGTACAGACGTACGGACGTACAGACGTACAGACGTACAGACGTACAGACGTACAGACGTACCGACGTACAGACGTACAGACGTACAGACGTACAGACGTACAGACGTACAGACGTACAGACGTACAGACGTACAGACGTACAGACGTACAGACGTACAGACGTACAGACGTACAGACGTACAGACGTACAGACGTACGGACGTACAGACGTACAGACGTACAGACGTACAGACGTACAGACGTACAGACGTACAGACGTACGGACGTACAGACGTACGGACGTACCGACGTACAGACGTACAGACGTACAGACGTACAGACGTACAGACGTACAGACGTACAGACGTACAGACGTACGGACGTACAGACGTACGGACGTACCGACGTACAGACGTACGGACGCACAGACGTACAGACGTACAGACGTACAGACGTACAGACGTACAGACGTACAGACGTACAGACGTACAGACGTACAGACGTACAGACGTACAGACGTACAGACGTACCGACGTACGGACGTACAGACGTACGGACGTACCGACGTACAGACGTACAGACGTACAGACGTACAGACGTACAGACGTACAGACGTACGGACGTACAGACGTACGGACGTACCGACGTACAGACGTACGGACGTACAGACGTACAGACGTACAGACGTACAGACGTACGGACGTACAGACGTACGGACGTACAGACGTACCGACGTACAGACGTACAGACGTACGGACGTACAGACGTACGGACGTACAGACGTACAGACGTACAGACGTACCGACGTACGGACGTACAGACGTACGGACGTACAGACGTACAGACGTACAGACGTACAGACGTACAGACGTACAGACGTACAGACGTACAGACGTACAGACGTACAGACGTACAGACGTACAGACGTACAGACGTACAGACGTACAGACGTACAGACGTACAGACGTACAGACGTACAGACGTACAGACGTACAGACGTACAGACGTACAGACGTACAGACGTACAGACGTACAGACGTACAGACGTTGTTACGGGTCAAAAGTATCTTACCTTGTGTTTACCTATCTTGACTCATCTTATGCTTAATTTACCTCAGCTTATGTGTGACGGAGGCTACTTCTTACTATATCTAGCAGAATAAAGGGCGTACTAAAGGTTCTGTATTCCTCTTTATTCAGATCAGAAGCTGACATAGTGTGCCTAGGGCTATGGTACAAATCACAGTTTCAACTATTTTGGTGGTTTGGTCCTGTTCAGCCACTGGTGCCCCATGGCCACTGTAGTACCTGAAATTATATGGGAAATTAGTACATTTTGTAGTTGATTCCGATGAGTTATCAGACCTCAATCTCGTTCGAAAGTTATACATTCGCAGCGTTTTGTTTACATATCAAAAGTGTGGTTAGAGGTTGACATTCGCTTGACGGTCAGCACAGAATAGGTGTGAACAGAAGTGTGGTTGACACTTTGACGTTTGTGATGGGACGACTGACGATGGAAGTCGGTAGAAATTTCTGATTCTGGAAGAACAGAATTTATCTGAGCAGAAGTGTGGTTGACACTTTGACGTTTTTGATGTGACGACTGACGTTGGACGTCGTTGGAAGTTTCTGGGAGAACCGCGCATTTGGCCAGTTTTCTTCAAGGTGAAAGGTTACCTGGCGAACTTGTGGAAACCACGCTGAAGCGGATTTAAAGGTTCGTCACAACCAGGTTCCCAATTGTCCGATTCGGGTTCACTAGCCGCGAAGGGATCCAGGATCACGAATTCTGGGCATTGGCAACTCACCTTCACTTGAGAGGCACCCTCCATCAAGGTACGTAACCTGTAGGTCCACGTGCTTCGTGGCCGACCGCGCAGTCTTTGTGCCCTTTTTAAGTACTAAGGCCTATGTTTTGTTTCTTTGCGGGCCTCTTTACATCTTTACATCTTTACACCGTATCTTTACTTCGTATCATCTTCTTACCGTCTTATCATCTTCCATCCACCTATATCTGGCACGCTCATCGCTCTTCCTACGTCTCTAGTGTCAAGAATATTTAGACAGCCCTTAGCGTATTGTACTAGGATGTCGAGCCCTTCGTACCGGATGGGCATTACAACACCCTCACCGCCTGGAGCTGGTATACTTGTGGTACTGTGGGTACTGCATTTACGGAGTATCAGGTGGGAGCTTAGCTTTTAAGACGCCTTCCGGGACGTAGTCTTCATGGTGGCCCTAGAAGAGACAAGTTTATTAGTTCATTTTTAATTAAGTTCAATATCGTATCAATTACCTACCCTGTTCAGTAGTGTATCCACCTTTGGAGCACATTAGGCCTTATATAGTAGCAAACTATCACTCTTGCTTTATTTCACCATATCATTTATAGCATGAGCATACATTCCACATTTTGTACGATTTAGAACTATGATAGATACTCCATGAAGTTGTACCACTATTCTTAACTTTAAATAACTCATAGTTGTAAATCTTAATTCTGGTGGGCCCCCCATGAGTAAAGATAACACCGGTACTTCAAAGTGTGACAAGTACAATCACAGGTGTGACTATATTGTGTGATATTCTTGGTACTTTATTATACTTTTAGGTACTTCTAGGTGTGATAAGTACAGTCACGGGTTTGACTATGTTATGTGTTTGACTATACTATGTGATATTTTTGGTACGATATTATACTTTGAGATAAAACCCAGCATTTCCATTTAAATGTCCCAACACCCAACATAAGAGACAAGTTACCGTCTCCCCCCTTCTTGCTAACAATTTGGCACCCTACGTGTCATCTAACAAATTGGCGCCTCAACGTGGATAGGTTATGGTGGAATTTGATTTTCTGATGTGATATAATTTATTTACATCTTACTATTTGACATTAAATTTGTTCACTGTGAGTCAATCACCATACCTGTTAGAACCAATGATATTTATTGCTAATGTTGGGACATTACATTTTTTTTTTCATTGTAGTTAAATCACCATATTGGTTACGAATTAATAGTGATGTAGCGCTAGAGATGGGACATTACATTTTTGTTCTTTGTGGGTGAATTAACATACCTATTACAGATAGTGATGGGCGTTGTATGATATTTGGAACATATTGGTTTAGGTACCGTATTCTAGGTACTTTAGGTATTTAACCGTTCTAGTTGTAGAGGAAAAAAACCCTGTGTTTTTTTTTTTGCGTTTTCCGATTGCGTTGCGGCACGTGCAGGAAGTTTTGGACTTTTAAGAAGTTTTCATTGTTTGTCTTTTGGGACAGATTGTTGGTCTGCAAGTAGGCAAGTTCTGCGTATGTAGATACATTTTTTTTTGCGGCATTGAGTTTTTTTTTGCTTTCCTCACAGGTTTCTCTCTTTGGTGGGGGAGGAGTTTGGACTTTTTTTTTCAGGATTCACCTATAGACAGGGATACCAAAAATGGAGGTAAATCGTCTATTGGCGGAGGAATTGATTTATGAATTAAAAGTTAGAGGTTTAACTGCTCAGAAGAACATGGATGAAAACCGTGCTCTTTTGAGAGGAGCGATTAGGGGTGAACAAGATGGCTTAATGTCATTGGTCAATGAGACTCTAGATTTAGACTTTGATGATGAAATTAACATTTGTACAGCGAAATTAGGTAAACTTGAGAATGATGTACAGAATTTTGATAACGGCAATAGGGTTAACGAATACAAACGAATTACTTCAAGGTTATCACATATTCAAGGACGTTTGCGAAGACTACCACTTGGTAACGATCAGCAGAATGAGGCCAAACAATCGCTTCTTTGTAAAGTAGTGCAGCTGTTCGATTCTGTCAGTTCTGTGTATGATGTTGGTATACAGGGTGGCACAAAGCATACTGCTTGTGTCTTTGATGAACCAAATGTTGTAGAGGGTTCCCTTATGGATGATCCTAACCCTTTGATTCCTGAAGCAATTACAGGGGAGGTTCGTGCTGAATCCTCGCGTACAGGGGGTGGAAGATTTGTTGGTGACTTAGCTGGGGAAGCACCCGCAGGCAGCTTACCGACAGACAGCAGTCGTATAGCTACGCAAACAAGACAGTCTGCAATCTTGGACGACCTTGGATTGGGTGGATTGACTTTGGGTGATCCTGTTAGTCGAGTTAGGAGTTCAGATTCGGTGAAGGCTGTTGATGGCAGCAGATATGTTGGTCATCCAGGGATTTATCCTTATTACTTAGATCATTTCGGTGGACGTGGAGATTCATTTTCTCAAGGTGGTGATGTTTCGCGGTGGAGAATTCAATTTGATGGTCATACCAGTGTTACCAATTTTTTGGAAAGAATTGAGGAGTTACGAGTATCCAGGAGAGTTTCGAAGGAACACCTGTTGAGATCGGCTACCGAGTTGTTTACCAAAGATGCATTATATTGGTTACGGACTCAAAATTTCAGTACGTGGGATGAACTTGCTTTGAAATTGAAACAGGACTTTCTTCCATATGGCTATGAGGTTGATCTCTGGGAGGAGATTAGGAAACGAACACAAGGTTCTCTAGAGAGGGTTGTTATGTTTGTGGCAGCGATGGAAAACTTGTTCAACAAGTTGGGACCTAACTAGCCCAATGAGGCTACAAGGGTTCAAATGATTCGGCGGAATCTACTTCCTCATATTCAGTCTCATTTGGCTCTGCATACGATTCGCAGTATCTCAGAACTTACTCAGCTAGCACGAGCAGTTGAGGAAACGACGACAAGGGTGCAAGGGTTTACACCACCTCCAACAAACTATAGGTCGCTTCTTGAACCTGATCTTGCTTACCACAAACCCCGAATCGAGACTGGTCGTTTATCCGTCGTTACGGAAAGTCCTTCAGCTGTTGCTTATTGCATATCTCCAGAGGTAAACTCACTGTCCACGACCAATGTCAATAACGCTCAGGGCCCTAGGTGTTGGAACTGTAAACAGACGGGACATAGATTCAAGGGCTGCAAGGAAGAGAAACGCTTGTTTTGTTTCAAGTGTGGGAATGACAACGTCACAGCAGCAACTTGTCCAAATTGCAGGGCAAAAAACGCGAATGCGGCGAGACAGTAGGCCAACTGTCTGACACGCCAGATTCATTAGACACCGAGGCCACTTGTGACTTTGAAAGTAGAATATTGCTGAATTATATCCTGGCGCATGCCAAGGGTGATGAGCGCCCGTACCTTTCGGTAGAGATATTTGGTATGACATTTCTAGGTTTATTAGACAGTGGAGCTTCAAGAACTGTTTTAGGCGGTCCTGGTTGGGAGGGACTCAGCACGATATGCAAACTCGAAACCACCGGAAGTAGACATTGCACAGTAGCCAACGGGCAAATGTGCGAAATTATTGGTGAAGTTTCATTACCTGTCAAGCTTCGAGACAAGGTAAAGATTATTAAAGTAGCGGTGATACCAACCCTACCTCACTCGTTAATTCTTGGTATTGATTTCTGGAAAGAGATGGAAATTATTCCTGACCTGTTCAATGGAGAATGGTCTTTCCGTACAGAAGACTCTGTTCAAACTCTGTATGTTAGTGGGATTCAAGATCGCCATACATTAACACAAGAGCAATTACAACTTTTGAATTCAGTAGTTGACGAGGCTTTTGGTAAAATGGGAGATAAGCTAGGATGCACTAACCTAGTCGAGCATAAGATCCGCACGACATCTGCTCCTATAAAGCAGAGGTATTACCCTTTGTCCCCTGCAATGCAGAAGATTGTCAACACAGAGCTAGATCAAATGCTGAAGAAAGGCATAGTCGAGGAATCGAACTCGCCATGGAGTAGTCCCTTAGTTATGGTCCAAAAACGAGATGGAACTTGGAGATTCTGTGTAAATTATAAGCGTTTGAACTCCGTATCCACTCCGGATGCCTACCCAATACCCTATGTTAGCGCAATACTTGATAAATTACGAGACGCTCGATATATCACCAGTTTGGATATTAAGAGTGCTTATTGGCAAGTGCCATTATCAGATGATTCCAAGCCACTCACGGCATTCACTGTACCAAATCGTGGTTTATTTCAATTCACCAGGTTACCTTTTGGTTTGCACTCGGCACCAGCAACCTGGCAGAGGCTTATTGATCGAGTCCTCGGACCTGGATTAGACGGGCATACCTTTGTCTATCTTGATGACATAATCGTATGTACTTCAGATTTTCAACAGCATGTCGACGTTCTACGAGAAGTTTTAAAACGCATCACTGATGCGGGATTAACCTTGAATCGTGAAAAGAGTCAATTCTGTAGGTCAGAATTGAAATATCTTGGATATGTTGTAAATAGTTCTGGATTGTTAGTCGATCCTGAGAAAGTCGAGGCTATTCTTAAAATCAAAGCGCCCCGAAATGTGACGGAAGTCCGAAGGATCGTAGGCTTAGCTTCCTGGTATCGGAGATTTGTACCGTCTTTTTCTACTTTGGTTGCCCCCTTGACAAGATTAACTCAAAAGAGTCAACCGTTTGTGTGGGATGAAAACTGCGAAGATGCGTTACGGAAGCTAAAACAGACTCTAGTTTCAGCACCCATTCTCACTTGTCCAGATTTTAGTAAACCTTTTTATGTCGAGACGGACGCGTCAGAATATGGATTGGGCGCGGTACTCGTCCAGAAAATTGACGGAGAGGACAAAGTTGTCTGTTATCTCAGCAGATCTTTGACAAAGGCCGAACGGAAATACACCGTTACGGAAAAGGAGTGCTTAGCGGTCATATTTGCCGTAGAGAAACTCCGGCCCTATTTGGAAGGATCTCATTTTACCGTTATCACTGACCACTATAGCCTTAAGTGGCTACATAGTATAAAGGACCCCGTAGGTAGAATCGCAAGATGGGCTTTGCGACTTCAAGCCTATGACTTTGAGATCGTACATAGGAAAGGGAAACAGCACGTTGTGCCCGATGCGTTGTCAAGAACTGTACCAGTTCTGGATCTTCTAGATAGTGATAGTGAAGCACCATCAAATGTACCATCCACGGATCGTTGGTATAAGTCCATGTGCGATAAGGTTACTGAACAACCGCAGAACTATCCTCTGTGGCGAATAGAGAATAAAACCTTGTATAAGCGAGTCACGCCTCGTTACCCAAACTTGGCAGACGAGCAGGAATTTTGGCGAGAAGTCGTACCAAAAGAGGCTAGATCAACTATTATAAGTGAACACCATGACCCTCCGCATTGTGCACACTTAGGAGTTTACAAGACGTATGCTCGTATTGCGTCCAAGTACTATTGGCCCAAGATGGAAGCAGATGTAGCTCGATACGTAAATCGATGCGCTGCCTGTCTTCGCACGAAACCGGAGCAGCGACCTCCAAAAGGTCTGATGCTTAGTGTAGCACCGACGACTACCAGGCCTTGGCAAGTGTTAAGTTTGGATTTGGTTGGACCACTACCTCGATCGAGCAGTGGCTATAACTACATTCTCTCGGTAATGGACATCTTCTCCAAATTTGTGTTATTGCATCCGTTGCGTTCCGCTAGTGGAAAGAACATATGCAAGTACTTAGAGGAACAAGTTTTTCTTGTATTCGGGGTTCCTATGAAGTTAATCACCGACAATGGAAGCAACGTCGTTGGAAGAGAGACGTCTTCACTCTTGGAAAGGTATAAAGTCATTCATCAACGAACTGCTAACTACCATGCGCAAGCAAATCCGGTAGAGAGAGCCCATCGTGTCATAAAGACTGCTCTCACAGCTTATGTAGGAGTCAATCATCGTAGTTGGGAAACATATTTGCCTCAAGTAGCTGCCGCCCTTCGCTCAGCTAAACATGAGACAACACAGTTAACACCCAATTTTGTAATATTTGGACGTGAAGTGTTATTATCCGGCAAAGATCACCGTTTGTCGAATAATCTCGATTTTCAGCCTGAGATACGACAAGAGGAGCTTAAGCGAGTATTTGATGATGTTCAGAAACGATTGAAGCAAGCCTATGAACGGTCTAGTCATCGATACAACCTACGTCGACGACCGGAAACATTTCATCTTCACCAGAAGGTGTGGAAGAGGAATTTCACTCTATCTGATGCTGCTAAGGGCATTGCTGCTAAATTCGCTCCTAAATATGACGGACCATTTACGGTCACAAAAATAGTGTCACCATGGACTTACGAATTGACCGATGAAGTCGGCAGGAATAAAGGGGTTTGGTCGGCTCATGATTTAAAGGCCCACCCTCCTGAGGATGTACCGGACAGCAGAGACATCTAATCATGATGTACCTATGTATGAAAGATGACGCTTTCCTGTCCACAAGTTTCGTGATGTGTTTTTTTTAGTATTTTGCTTTTGGGTGAAACTTTAATGGTTCAGGGCTTCATTGAACCGTTGGGATGTCATATTTCTGGTTAAATTATATGGAAAGGAACAACTTTTTTTTTTGTTTGTTTATGGATGCATTCTTTTAGGTTGAATGTTTTGGAAAGATTTTCCTGTAGTTTTTTTATTTCGTTAAAGTTTTTCTTTCGAGAAAGTTTTCTCTTCACGTAAAACTTTCCCGGGAAAAGGGGGGGTTGTTACGGGTCAAAAGTATCTTACCTTGTGTTTACCTATCTTGACTCATCTTATGCTTAATTTACCTCAGCTTATGTGTGACGGAGGCTACTTCTTACTATATCTAGCAGAATAAAGGGCGTACTAAAGGTTCTGTATTCCTCTTTATTCAGATCAGAAGCTGACATAGTGTGCCTAGGGCTATGGTACAAATCACAGTTTCAACTATTTTGGTGGTTTGGTCCTGTTCAGCCACTGGTGCCCCATGGCCACTGTAGTACCTGAAATTATATGGGAAATTAGTACATTTTGTAGTTGATTCCGATGAGTTATCAGACCTCAATCTCGTTCGAAAGTTATACATTCGCAGCGTTTTGTTTACATATCAAAAGTGTGGTTAGAGGTTGACATTCGCTTGACGGTCAGCACAGAATAGGTGTGAACAGAAGTGTGGTTGACACTTTGACGTTTGTGATGGGACGACTGACGATGGAAGTCGGTAGAAATTTCTGATTCTGGAAGAACAGAATTTATCTGAGCAGAAGTGTGGTTGACACTTTGACGTTTTTGATGTGACGACTGACGTTGGACGTCGTTGGAAGTTTCTGGGAGAACCGCGCATTTGGCCAGTTTTCTTCAAGGTGAAAGGTTACCTGGCGAACTTGTGGAAACCACGCTGAAGCGGATTTAAAGGTTCGTCACAACCAGGTTCCCAATTGTCCGATTCGGGTTCACTAGCCGCGAAGGGATCCAGGATCACGAATTCTGGGCGTTGGCAACTCACCTTCACTTGAGAGGCACCCTCCATCAAGGTACGTAACCTGTACGTCCACGTGCTTCGTGGCCGACCGCGCAGTCTTTGTGCCCTTTTTAAGTACTAAGGCCTATGTTTTGTTTCTTTGCAGGCCTCTTTACATCTTTACATCTTTACACCGTATCTTTACTTCGTATCATCTTCTTACCGTCTTATCATCTTCCATCCACCTATATCTGGCACGCTCATCGCTCTTCCTACGTCTCTAGTGTCAAGAATATTTAGACAGCCCTTAGCGTATTGTACTAGGATGTCGAGCCCTTCGTACCGGATGGGCATTACAACACTCTCACCGCCTGGAGCTGGTATACTTGTGGTACTGTGGGTACTGCATTTACGGAGTATCAGGTGGGAGCTTAGCTTTTAAGACGCCTTCCGGGACGTAGTCTTCATGGTGGCCCTAGAAGAGACAAGTTTATTAGTTCATTTTTAATTAAGTTCAATATCGTATCAATTACCTACCCTGTTCAGTAGTGTATCCACCTTTGGAGCACATTAGGCCTTATATAGTAGCAAACTATCACTCTTGCTTTATTTCACCATATCATTTATAGCATGAGCATACATTCCACATTTTGTACGATTTAGAACTATGATAGATACTCCATGAAGTTGTACCACTATTCTTAACTTTAAATAACTCATAGTTGTAAATCTTAATTCTGGTGGGCCCCCCATGAGTAAAGATAACACCGGTACTTCAAAGTGTGACAAGTACAATCACAGGTGTGACTATATTGTGTGATATTCTTGGTACTTTATTATACTTTTAGGTACTTCTAGGTGTGATAAGTACAGTCACGGGTTTGACTATGTTATGTGTTTGACTATACTATGTGATATTTTTGGTACGATATTATACTTTGAGATAAAACCCAGCATTTCCATTTAAATGTCCCAACACCCAACATAAGAGACAAGTTACCGTCTCCCCCCTTCTTGCTAACAATTTGGCACCCTACGTGTCATCTAACAACGTACAGACGTACAGACGTACAGACGTACAGACGTACAGACGTACAGACGTACAGACGTACAGACGTACAGACGTACAGACGTACAGACGTACAGACGTACAGACGTACAGACGTACAGACGTACAGACGTACAGACGTACAGACGTACAGACGTACAGACGTACAGACGTACAGACGTACAGACGTACAGACGTACAGACGTACAGACGTACAGACGTACAGACGTACAGACGTACAGACGTACAGACGTACAGACGTACAGACGTACAGACGTACAGACGTACAGACGTACAGACGTACAGACGTACAGACGTACAGACGTACAGACGTACAGACGTACAGACGTACAGACGTACAGACGTACAGACGTACAGACGTACAGACGTACAGACGTACAGACGTACAGACGTACAGACGTACAGACGTACAGACGTACAGACGTACAGACGTACAGACGTACAGACGTACAGACGTACAGACGTACAGACGTACAGACGTACAGACGTACAGACGTACAGACGTACAGACGTACAGACGTACAGACGTACAGACGTACAGACGTACAGACGTACAGACGTACAGACGTACAGACGTACAGACGTACAGACGTACAGACGTACAGACGTACAGACGTACAGACGTACAGACGTACAGACGTACAGACGTACAGACGTACAGACGTACAGACGTACAGACGTACAGACGTACAGACGTACAGACGTACAGACGTACAGACGTACAGACGTACAGACGTACAGACGTACAGACGTACAGACGTACAGACGTACAGACGTACAGACGTACAGACGTACAGACGTACAGACGTACAGACGTACAGACGTACAGACGTACAGACGTACAGACGTACAGACGTACAGACGTACAGACGTACAGACGTACAGACGTACAGACGTACAGACGTACAGACGTACAGACGTACAGACGTACAGACGTACAGACGTACAGACGTACAGACGTACAGACGTACAGACGTACAGACGTACAGACGTACAGACGTACAGACGTACAGACGTACAGACGTACAGACGTACAGACGTACAGACGTACAGACGTACAGACGTACAGACGTACAGACGTACAGACGTACAGACGTACAGACGTACAGACGTACAGACGTACAGACGTACAGACGTACAGACGTACAGACGTACAGACGTACAGACGTACAGACGTACAGACGTACAGACGTACAGACGTACAGACGTACAGACGTACAGACGTACAGACGTACAGACGTACAGACGTACAGACGTACAGACGTACAGACGTACAGACGTACAGACGTACAGACGTACAGACGTACAGACGTACAGACGTACAGACGTACAGACGTACAGACGTACAGACGTACAGACGTACAGACGTACAGACGTACAGACGTACAGACGTACAGACGTACAGACGTACAGACGTACAGACGTACAGACGTACAGACGTACAGACGTACAGACGTACAGACGTACAGACGTACAGACGTACAGACGTACAGACGTACAGACGTACAGACGTACAGACGTACAGACGTACAGACGTACAGACGTACAGACGTACAGACGTACAGACGTACAGACGTACAGACGTACAGACGTACAGACGTACAGACGTACAGACGTACAGACGTACAGACGTACAGACGTACAGACGTACAGACGTACAGACGTACAGACGTACAGACGTACAGACGTACAGACGTACAGACGTACAGACGTACAGACGTACAGACGTACAGACGTACAGACGTACAGACGTACAGACGTACAGACGTACAGACGTACAGACGTACAGACGTACAGACGTACAGACGTACAGACGTACAGACGTACAGACGTACAGACGTACAGACGTACAGACGTACAGACGTACAGACGTACAGACGTACAGACGTACAGACGTACAGACGTACAGACGTACAGACGTACAGACGTACAGACGTACAGACGTACAGACGTACAGACGTACAGACGTACAGACGTACAGACGTACAGACGTACAGACGTACAGACGTACAGACGTACAGACGTACAGACGTACAGACGTACAGACGTACAGACGTACAGACGTACAGACGTACAGACGTACAGACGTACAGACGTACAGACGTACAGACGTACAGACGTACAGACGTACAGACGTACAGACGTACAGACGTACAGACGTACAGACGTACAGACGTACAGACGTACAGACGTACAGACGTACAGACGTACAGACGTACAGACGTACAGACGTACAGACGTACAGACGTACAGACGTACAGACGTACAGACGTACAGACGTACAGACGTACAGACGTACAGACGTACAGACGTACAGACGTACAGACGTACAGACGTACAGACGTACAGACGTACAGACGTACAGACGTACAGACGTACAGACGTACAGACGTACAGACGTACAGACGTACAGACGTACAGACGTACAGACGTACAGACGTACAGACGTACAGACGTACAGACGTACAGACGTACAGACGTACAGACGTACAGACGTACAGACGTACAGACGTACAGACGTACAGACGTACAGACGTACAGACGTACAGACGTACAGACGTACAGACGTACAGACGTACAGACGTACAGACGTACAGACGTACAGACGTACAGACGTACAGACGTACAGACGTACAGACGTACAGACGTACAGACGTACAGACGTACAGACGTACAGACGTACAGACGTACAGACGTACAGACGTACAGACGTACAGACGTACAGACGTACAGACGTACAGACGTACAGACGTACAGACGTACAGACGTACAGACGTACAGACGTACAGACGTACAGACGTACAGACGTACAGACGTACAGACGTACAGACGTACAGACGTACAGACGTACAGACGTACAGACGTACAGACGTACAGACGTACAGACGTACAGACGTACAGACGTACAGACGTACAGACGTACAGACGTACAGACGTACAGACGTACAGACGTACAGACGTACAGACGTACAGACGTACAGACGTACAGACGTACAGACGTACAGACGTACAGACGTACAGACGTACAGACGTACAGACGTACAGACGTACAGACGTACAGACGTACAGACGTACAGACGTACAGACGTACAGACGTACAGACGTACAGACGTACAGACGTACAGACGTACAGACGTACAGACGTACAGACGTACAGACGTACAGACGTACAGACGTACAGACGTACAGACGTACAGACGTACAGACGTACAGACGTACAGACGTACAGACGTACAGACGTACAGACGTACAGACGTACAGACGTACAGACGTACAGACGTACAGACGTACAGACGTACAGACGTACAGACGTACAGACGTACAGACGTACAGACGTACAGACGTACAGACGTACAGACGTACAGACGTACAGACGTACAGACGTACAGACGTACAGACGTACAGACGTACAGACGTACAGACGTACAGACGTACAGACGTACAGACGTACAGACGTACAGACGTACAGACGTACAGACGTACAGACGTACAGACGTACAGACGTACAGACGTACAGACGTACAGACGTACAGACGTACAGACGTACAGACGTACAGACGTACAGACGTACAGACGTACAGACGTACAGACGTACAGACGTACAGACGTACAGACGTACAGACGTACAGACGTACAGACGTACAGACGTACAGACGTACAGACGTACAGACGTACAGACGTACAGACGTACAGACGTACAGACGTACAGACGTACAGACGTACAGACGTACAGACGTACAGACGTACAGACGTACAGACGTACAGACGTACAGACGTACAGACGTACAGACGTACAGACGTACAGACGTACAGACGTACAGACGTACAGACGTACAGACGTACAGACGTACAGACGTACAGACGTACAGACGTACAGACGTACAGACGTACAGACGTACAGACGTACAGACGTACAGACGTACAGACGTACAGACGTACAGACGTACAGACGTACAGACGTACAGACGTACAGACGTACAGACGTACAGACGTACAGACGTACAGACGTACAGACGTACAGACGTACAGACGTACAGACGTACAGACGTACAGACGTACAGACGTACAGACGTACAGACGTACAGACGTACAGACGTACAGACGTACAGACGTACAGACGTACAGACGTACAGACGTACAGACGTACAGACGTACAGACGTACAGACGTACAGACGTACAGACGTACAGACGTACAGACGTACAGACGTACAGACGTACAGACGTACAGACGTACAGACGTACAGACGTACAGACGTACAGACGTACAGACGTACAGACGTACAGACGTACAGACGTACAGACGTACAGACGTACAGACGTACAGACGTACAGACGTACAGACGTACAGACGTACAGACGTACAGACGTACAGACGTACAGACGTACAGACGTACAGACGTACAGACGTACAGACGTACAGACGTACAGACGTACAGACGTACAGACGTACAGACGTACAGACGTACAGACGTACAGACGTACAGACGTACAGACGTACAGACGTACAGACGTACAGACGTACAGACGTACAGACGTACAGACGTACAGACGTACAGACGTACAGACGTACAGACGTACAGACGTACAGACGTACAGACGTACAGACGTACAGACGTACAGACGTACAGACGTACAGACGTACAGACGTACAGACGTACAGACGTACAGACGTACAGACGTACAGACGTACAGACGTACAGACGTACAGACGTACAGACGTACAGACGTACAGACGTACAGACGTACAGACGTACAGACGTACAGACGTACAGACGTACAGACGTACAGACGTACAGACGTACAGACGTACAGACGTACAGACGTACAGACGTACAGACGTACAGACGTACAGACGTACAGACGTACAGACGTACAGACGTACAGACGTACAGACGTACAGACGTACAGACGTACAGACGTACAGACGTACAGACGTACAGACGTACAGACGTACAGACGTACAGACGTACAGACGTACAGACGTACAGACGTACAGACGTACAGACGTACAGACGTACAGACGTACAGACGTACAGACGTACAGACGTACAGACGTACAGACGTACAGACGTACAGACGTACAGACGTACAGACGTACAGACGTACAGACGTACAGACGTACAGACGTACAGACGTACAGACGTACAGACGTACAGACGTACAGACGTACAGACGTACAGACGTACAGACGTACAGACGTACAGACGTACAGACGTACAGACGTACAGACGTACAGACGTACAGACGTACAGACGTACAGACGTACAGACGTACAGACGTACAGACGTACAGACGTACAGACGTACAGACGTACAGACGTACAGACGTACAGACGTACAGACGTACAGACGTACAGACGTACAGACGTACAGACGTACAGACGTACAGACGTACAGACGTACAGACGTACAGACGTACAGACGTACAGACGTACAGACGTACAGACGTACAGACGTACAGACGTACAGACGTACAGACGTACAGACGTACAGACGTACAGACGTACAGACGTACAGACGTACAGACGTACAGACGTACAGACGTACAGACGTACAGACGTACAGACGTACAGACGTACAGACGTACAGACGTACAGACGTACAGACGTACAGACGTACAGACGTACAGACGTACAGACGTACAGACGTACAGACGTACAGACGTACAGACGTACAGACGTACAGACGTACAGACGTACAGACGTACAGACGTACAGACGTACAGACGTACAGACGTACAGACGTACAGACGTACAGACGTACAGACGTACAGACGTACAGACGTACAGACGTACAGACGTACAGACGTACAGACGTACAGACGTACAGACGTACAGACGTACAGACGTACAGACGTACAGACGTACAGACGTACAGACGTACAGACGTACAGACGTACAGACGTACAGACGTACAGACGTACAGACGTACAGACGTACAGACGTACAGACGTACAGACGTACAGACGTACAGACGTACAGACGTACAGACGTACAGACGTACAGACGTACAGACGTACAGACGTACAGACGTACAGACGTACAGACGTACAGACGTACAGACGTACAGACGTACAGACGTACAGACGTACAGACGTACAGACGTACAGACGTACAGACGTACAGACGTACAGACGTACAGACGTACAGACGTACAGACGTACAGACGTACAGACGTACAGACGTACAGACGTACAGACGTACAGACGTACAGACGTACAGACGTACAGACGTACAGACGTACAGACGTACAGACGTACAGACGTACAGACGTACAGACGTACAGACGTACAGACGTACAGACGTACAGACGTACAGACGTACAGACGTACAGACGTACAGACGTACAGACGTACAGACGTACAGACGTACAGACGTACAGACGTACAGACGTACAGACGTACAGACGTACAGACGTACAGACGTACAGACGTACAGACGTACAGACGTACAGACGTACAGACGTACAGACGTACAGACGTACAGACGTACAGACGTACAGACGTACAGACGTACAGACGTACAGACGTACAGACGTACAGACGTACAGACGTACAGACGTACAGACGTACAGACGTACAGACGTACAGACGTACAGACGTACAGACGTACAGACGTACAGACGTACAGACGTACAGACGTACAGACGTACAGACGTACAGACGTACAGACGTACAGACGTACAGACGTACAGACGTACAGACGTACAGACGTACAGACGTACAGACGTACAGACGTACAGACGTACAGACGTACAGACGTACAGACGTACAGACGTACAGACGTACAGACGTACAGACGTACAGACGTACAGACGTACAGACGTACAGACGTACAGACGTACAGACGTACAGACGTACAGACGTACAGACGTACAGACGTACAGACGTACAGACGTACAGACGTACAGACGTACAGACGTACAGACGTACAGACGTACAGACGTACAGACGTACAGACGTACAGACGTACAGACGTACAGACGTACAGACGTACAGACGTACAGACGTACAGACGTACAGACGTACAGACGTACAGACGTACAGACGTACAGACGTACAGACGTACAGACGTACAGACGTACAGACGTACAGACGTACAGACGTACAGACGTACAGACGTACAGACGTACAGACGTACAGACGTACAGACGTACAGACGTACAGACGTACAGACGTACAGACGTACAGACGTACAGACGTACAGACGTACAGACGTACAGACGTACAGACGTACAGACGTACAGACGTACAGACGTACAGACGTACAGACGTACAGACGTACAGACGTACAGACGTACAGACGTACAGACGTACAGACGTACAGACGTACAGACGTACAGACGTACAGACGTACAGACGTACAGACGTACAGACGTACAGACGTACAGACGTACAGACGTACAGACGTACAGACGTACAGACGTACAGACGTACAGACGTACAGACGTACAGACGTACAGACGTACAGACGTACAGACGTACAGACGTACAGACGTACAGACGTACAGACGTACAGACGTACAGACGTACAGACGTACAGACGTACAGACGTACAGACGTACAGACGTACAGACGTACAGACGTACAGACGTACAGACGTACAGACGTACAGACGTACAGACGTACAGACGTACAGACGTACAGACGTACAGACGTACAGACGTACAGACGTACAGACGTACAGACGTACAGACGTACAGACGTACAGACGTACAGACGTACAGACGTACAGACGTACAGACGTACAGACGTACAGACGTACAGACGTACAGACGTACAGACGTACAGACGTACAGACGTACAGACGTACAGACGTACAGACGTACAGACGTACAGACGTACAGACGTACAGACGTACAGACGTACAGACGTACAGACGTACAGACGTACAGACGTACAGACGTACAGACGTACAGACGTACAGACGTACAGACGTACAGACGTACAGACGTACAGACGTACAGACGTACAGACGTACAGACGTACAGACGTACAGACGTACAGACGTACAGACGTACAGACGTACAGACGTACAGACGTACAGACGTACAGACGTACAGACGTACAGACGTACAGACGTACAGACGTACAGACGTACAGACGTACAGACGTACAGACGTACAGACGTACAGACGTACAGACGTACAGACGTACAGACGTACAGACGTACAGACGTACAGACGTACAGACGTACAGACGTACAGACGTACAGACGTACAGACGTACAGACGTACAGACGTACAGACGTACAGACGTACAGACGTACAGACGTACAGACGTACAGACGTACAGACGTACAGACGTACAGACGTACAGACGTACAGACGTACAGACGTACAGACGTACAGACGTACAGACGTACAGACGTACAGACGTACAGACGTACAGACGTACAGACGTACAGACGTACAGACGTACAGACGTACAGACGTACAGACGTACAGACGTACAGACGTACAGACGTACAGACGTACAGACGTACAGACGTACAGACGTACAGACGTACAGACGTACAGACGTACAGACGTACAGACGTACAGACGTACAGACGTACAGACGTACAGACGTACAGACGTACAGACGTACAGACGTACAGACGTACAGACGTACAGACGTACAGACGTACAGACGTACAGACGTACAGACGTACAGACGTACAGACGTACAGACGTACAGACGTACAGACGTACAGACGTACAGACGTACAGACGTACAGACGTACAGACGTACAGACGTACAGACGTACAGACGTACAGACGTACAGACGTACAGACGTACAGACGTACAGACGTACAGACGTACAGACGTACAGACGTACAGACGTACAGACGTACAGACGTACAGACGTACAGACGTACAGACGTACAGACGTACAGACGTACAGACGTACAGACGTACAGACGTACAGACGTACAGACGTACAGACGTACAGACGTACAGACGTACAGACGTACAGACGTACAGACGTACAGACGTACAGACGTACAGACGTACAGACGTACAGACGTACAGACGTACAGACGTACAGACGTACAGACGTACAGACGTACAGACGTACAGACGTACAGACGTACAGACGTACAGACGTACAGACGTACAGACGTACAGACGTACAGACGTACAGACGTACAGACGTACAGACGTACAGACGTACAGACGTACAGACGTACAGACGTACAGACGTACAGACGTACAGACGTACAGACGTACAGACGTACAGACGTACAGACGTACAGACGTACAGACGTACAGACGTACAGACGTACAGACGTACAGACGTACAGACGTACAGACGTACAGACGTACAGACGTACAGACGTACAGACGTACAGACGTACAGACGTACAGACGTACAGACGTACAGACGTACAGACGTACAGACGTACAGACGTACAGACGTACAGACGTACAGACGTACAGACGTACAGACGTACAGACGTACAGACGTACAGACGTACAGACGTACAGACGTACAGACGTACAGACGTACAGACGTACAGACGTACAGACGTACAGACGTACAGACGTACAGACGTACAGACGTACAGACGTACAGACGTACAGACGTACAGACGTACAGACGTACAGACGTACAGACGTACAGACGTACAGACGTACAGACGTACAGACGTACAGACGTACAGACGTACAGACGTACAGACGTACAGACGTACAGACGTACAGACGTACAGACGTACAGACGTACAGACGTACAGACGTACAGACGTACAGACGTACAGACGTACAGACGTACAGACGTACAGACGTACAGACGTACAGACGTACAGACGTACAGACGTACAGACGTACAGACGTACAGACGTACAGACGTACAGACGTACAGACGTACAGACGTACAGACGTACAGACGTACAGACGTACAGACGTACAGACGTACAGACGTACAGACGTACAGACGTACAGACGTACAGACGTACAGACGTACAGACGTACAGACGTACAGACGTACAGACGTACAGACGTACAGACGTACAGACGTACAGACGTACAGACGTACAGACGTACAGACGTACAGACGTACAGACGTACAGACGTACAGACGTACAGACGTACAGACGTACAGACGTACAGACGTACAGACGTACAGACGTACAGACGTACAGACGTACAGACGTACAGACGTACAGACGTACAGACGTACAGACGTACAGACGTACAGACGTACAGACGTACAGACGTACAGACGTACAGACGTACAGACGTACAGACGTACAGACGTACAGACGTACAGACGTACAGACGTACAGACGTACAGACGTACAGACGTACAGACGTACAGACGTACAGACGTACAGACGTACAGACGTACAGACGTACAGACGTACAGACGTACAGACGTACAGACGTACAGACGTACAGACGTACAGACGTACAGACGTACAGACGTACAGACGTACAGACGTACAGACGTACAGACGTACAGACGTACAGACGTACAGACGTACAGACGTACAGACGTACAGACGTACAGACGTACAGACGTACAGACGTACAGACGTACAGACGTACAGACGTACAGACGTACAGACGTACAGACGTACAGACGTACAGACGTACAGACGTACAGACGTACAGACGTACAGACGTACAGACGTACAGACGTACAGACGTACAGACGTACAGACGTACAGACGTACAGACGTACAGACGTACAGACGTACAGACGTACAGACGTACAGACGTACAGACGTACAGACGTACAGACGTACAGACGTACAGACGTACAGACGTACAGACGTACAGACGTACAGACGTACAGACGTACAGACGTACAGACGTACAGACGTACAGACGTACAGACGTACAGACGTACAGACGTACAGACGTACAGACGTACAGACGTACAGACGTACAGACGTACAGACGTACAGACGTACAGACGTACAGACGTACAGACGTACAGACGTACAGACGTACAGACGTACAGACGTACAGACGTACAGACGTACAGACGTACAGACGTACAGACGTACAGACGTACAGACGTACAGACGTACAGACGTACAGACGTACAGACGTACAGACGTACAGACGTACAGACGTACAGACGTACAGACGTACAGACGTACAGACGTACAGACGTACAGACGTACAGACGTACAGACGTACAGACGTACAGACGTACAGACGTACAGACGTACAGACGTACAGACGTACAGACGTACAGACGTACAGACGTACAGACGTACAGACGTACAGACGTACAGACGTACAGACGTACAGACGTACAGACGTACAGACGTACAGACGTACAGACGTACAGACGTACAGACGTACAGACGTACAGACGTACAGACGTACAGACGTACAGACGTACAGACGTACAGACGTACAGACGTACAGACGTACAGACGTACAGACGTACAGACGTACAGACGTACAGACGTACAGACGTACAGACGTACAGACGTACAGACGTACAGACGTACAGACGTACAGACGTACAGACGTACAGACGTACAGACGTACAGACGTACAGACGTACAGACGTACAGACGTACAGACGTACAGACGTACAGACGTACAGACGTACAGACGTACAGACGTACAGACGTACAGACGTACAGACGTACAGACGTACAGACGTACAGACGTACAGACGTACAGACGTACAGACGTACAGACGTACAGACGTACAGACGTACAGACGTACAGACGTACAGACGTACAGACGTACAGACGTACAGACGTACAGACGTACAGACGTACAGACGTACAGACGTACAGACGTACAGACGTACAGACGTACAGACGTACAGACGTACAGACGTACAGACGTACAGACGTACAGACGTACAGACGTACAGACGTACAGACGTACAGACGTACAGACGTACAGACGTACAGACGTACAGACGTACAGACGTACAGACGTACAGACGTACAGACGTACAGACGTACAGACGTACAGACGTACAGACGTACAGACGTACAGACGTACAGACGTACAGACGTACAGACGTACAGACGTACAGACGTACAGACGTACAGACGTACAGACGTACAGACGTACAGACGTACAGACGTACAGACGTACAGACGTACAGACGTACAGACGTACAGACGTACAGACGTACAGACGTACAGACGTACAGACGTACAGACGTACAGACGTACAGACGTACAGACGTACAGACGTACAGACGTACAGACGTACAGACGTACAGACGTACAGACGTACAGACGTACAGACGTACAGACGTACAGACGTACAGACGTACAGACGTACAGACGTACAGACGTACAGACGTACAGACGTACAGACGTACAGACGTACAGACGTACAGACGTACAGACGTACAGACGTACAGACGTACAGACGTACAGACGTACAGACGTACAGACGTACAGACGTACAGACGTACAGACGTACAGACGTACAGACGTACAGACGTACAGACGTACAGACGTACAGACGTACAGACGTACAGACGTACAGACGTACAGACGTACAGACGTACAGACGTACAGACGTACAGACGTACAGACGTACAGACGTACAGACGTACAGACGTACAGACGTACAGACGTACAGACGTACAGACGTACAGACGTACAGACGTACAGACGTACAGACGTACAGACGTACAGACGTACAGACGTACAGACGTACAGACGTACAGACGTACAGACGTACAGACGTACAGACGTACAGACGTACAGACGTACAGACGTACAGACGTACAGACGTACAGACGTACAGACGTACAGACGTACAGACGTACAGACGTACAGACGTACAGACGTACAGACGTACAGACGTACAGACGTACAGACGTACAGACGTACAGACGTACAGACGTACAGACGTACAGACGTACAGACGTACAGACGTACAGACGTACAGACGTACAGACGTACAGACGTACAGACGTACAGACGTACAGACGTACAGACGTACAGACGTACAGACGTACAGACGTACAGACGTACAGACGTACAGACGTACAGACGTACAGACGTACAGACGTACAGACGTACAGACGTACAGACGTACAGACGTACAGACGTACAGACGTACAGACGTACAGACGTACAGACGTACAGACGTACAGACGTACAGACGTACAGACGTACAGACGTACAGACGTACAGACGTACAGACGTACAGACGTACAGACGTACAGACGTACAGACGTACAGACGTACAGACGTACAGACGTACAGACGTACAGACGTACAGACGTACAGACGTACAGACGTACAGACGTACAGACGTACAGACGTACAGACGTACAGACGTACAGACGTACAGACGTACAGACGTACAGACGTACAGACGTACAGACGTACAGACGTACAGACGTACAGACGTACAGACGTACAGACGTACAGACGTACAGACGTACAGACGTACAGACGTACAGACGTACAGACGTACAGACGTACAGACGTACAGACGTACAGACGTACAGACGTACAGACGTACAGACGTACAGACGTACAGACGTACAGACGTACAGACGTACAGACGTACAGACGTACAGACGTACAGACGTACAGACGTACAGACGTACAGACGTACAGACGTACAGACGTACAGACGTACAGACGTACAGACGTACAGACGTACAGACGTACAGACGTACAGACGTACAGACGTACAGACGTACAGACGTACAGACGTACAGACGTACAGACGTACAGACGTACAGACGTACAGACGTACAGACGTACAGACGTACAGACGTACAGACGTACAGACGTACAGACGTACAGACGTACAGACGTACAGACGTACAGACGTACAGACGTACAGACGTACAGACGTACAGACGTACAGACGTACAGACGTACAGACGTACAGACGTACAGACGTACAGACGTACAGACGTACAGACGTACAGACGTACAGACGTACAGACGTACAGACGTACAGACGTACAGACGTACAGACGTACAGACGTACAGACGTACAGACGTACAGACGTACAGACGTACAGACGTACAGACGTACAGACGTACAGACGTACAGACGTACAGACGTACAGACGTACAGACGTACAGACGTACAGACGTACAGACGTACAGACGTACAGACGTACAGACGTACAGACGTACAGACGTACAGACGTACAGACGTACAGACGTACAGACGTACAGACGTACAGACGTACAGACGTACAGACGTACAGACGTACAGACGTACAGACGTACAGACGTACAGACGTACAGACGTACAGACGTACAGACGTACAGACGTACAGACGTACAGACGTACAGACGTACAGACGTACAGACGTACAGACGTACAGACGTACAGACGTACAGACGTACAGACGTACAGACGTACAGACGTACAGACGTACAGACGTACAGACGTACAGACGTACAGACGTACAGACGTACAGACGTACAGACGTACAGACGTACAGACGTACAGACGTACAGACGTACAGACGTACAGACGTACAGACGTACAGACGTACAGACGTACAGACGTACAGACGTACAGACGTACAGACGTACAGACGTACAGACGTACAGACGTACAGACGTACAGACGTACAGACGTACAGACGTACAGACGTACAGACGTACAGACGTACAGACGTACAGACGTACAGACGTACAGACGTACAGACGTACAGACGTACAGACGTACAGACGTACAGACGTACAGACGTACAGACGTACAGACGTACAGACGTACAGACGTACAGACGTACAGACGTACAGACGTACAGACGTACAGACGTACAGACGTACAGACGTACAGACGTACAGACGTACAGACGTACAGACGTACAGACGTACAGACGTACAGACGTACAGACGTACAGACGTACAGACGTACAGACGTACAGACGTACAGACGTACAGACGTACAGACGTACAGACGTACAGACGTACAGACGTACAGACGTACAGACGTACAGACGTACAGACGTACAGACGTACAGACGTACAGACGTACAGACGTACAGACGTACAGACGTACAGACGTACAGACGTACAGACGTACAGACGTACAGACGTACAGACGTACAGACGTACAGACGTACAGACGTACAGACGTACAGACGTACAGACGTACAGACGTACAGACGTACAGACGTACAGACGTACAGACGTACAGACGTACAGACGTACAGACGTACAGACGTACAGACGTACAGACGTACAGACGTACAGACGTACAGACGTACAGACGTACAGACGTACAGACGTACAGACGTACAGACGTACAGACGTACAGACGTACAGACGTACAGACGTACAGACGTACAGACGTACAGACGTACAGACGTACAGACGTACAGACGTACAGACGTACAGACGTACAGACGTACAGACGTACAGACGTACAGACGTACAGACGTACAGACGTACAGACGTACAGACGTACAGACGTACAGACGTACAGACGTACAGACGTACAGACGTACAGACGTACAGACGTACAGACGTACAGACGTACAGACGTACAGACGTACAGACGTACAGACGTACAGACGTACAGAGGTATTAATATCTGGCATGGAAGCCTATATTCCTCATGTCGTCAAGCATCCCTCCAAAAACAAGCCATGGTTCAATCAGCGCTGTAGAGATGCAGTTTCCTCTAAAAACCACCATTACAAAGAATGGAGGAAAAATCCAAATGCCGAGAACCACCGCAGTTTTATCGACGCCAGAAATCACTGCAAACGCGTGATTGACAGCAGCAAGGAGGAACACAACCAAAAAATTAAGAACAAGCTCCTCTCATGTCCTAGTTCGTCCAGAACATTCTGGTCTGTAGCTAAGGCTGTTAGTCAGAACTTTTCCTATTCGTCAATACCACCCCTGACCAGAGAGGACAAATCCATCGCTTCTGCTCCTAAAGAAAAAGCAGACATCTTGGGGAAGCTCTTCGCAGCCAATTCTACTGTAGACTTTCAAGGAAATACTCCGACCACCACCATAAGCGTGAACTCGAGAATGGCAGAGGTCAAATTTCAACATCGAGATGTAAAAAGCATCCTCCAAAAACTGAACACCAATAAAGCTACTGGTCCTGACCAAATTCCAGCCATTGTCCTTAAACGCTGTGCCGCTGAGCTTGCACCTATTCTTTGCAAGCTCTTCAAACTTTCGTATCAACGAGGCGTGTTTCCCGATTCGTGGAAGATTGGCTGCGTGCAACCTATCCCTAAGAAAGGCAAAAAAACTGATCCCACCAACTATAGACCTGTGGCTCTTCTCAGCATCATGTCTAAGGTTATGGAGACTGTCATTAACACACAGCTCCTGAAATACCTGGACAACAATGACATCATAAATGATCGCCAGTATGGCTTCCGCAAGCACAGGTCTACAGGTGACCTCCTTGCCTACGTCACTCACTTGTGGAACAGAGCAATAGACAAACATGGCGAATCGATCGATCTCTGTTTGTTGTAGTCGAGGGCTGTTCATCAGACGTATTTTCAATAAACGCCGGTGTTCCTCAGGGATCTGTCCTATCCCCTACACTGTTTCTGCTATACATCAACGAGCTGCTGGAAATAACATCCAATCCTATCTACAGCTTCGCAGATGACAGTACATTAGTGTCATGCATGGAACCAGGCAAGCCACTATCATCCCAGGAGACGGTACGTCGGCGACAGCAGCATGCCTCACAGATCAACGCTGATATCAAAACAATTGTCGAGTGGGGATTAGCAAATAAAGTACAGTTCAACGTACAAAAAACTCAGGCAACAACACTGACAAAGAAGTCTCACGATGGCTTACCAACCGTGGAAATGGAGGGTCACCCCATAGTCGAATCACCTTCCGTCAAGCTCTTGGGAATCAACATCAACAATAACATGTCCTGGCACGACCACGTCGTCAGTATTGCTAAAACGGCATCCCAGAAGCTTGGAGTTTTGTTCCGCTGTAGGAAGTTGTATACACCAGAGCAACTGCTGCTGCTCTACAAGGCACAGATCCGACCATCGCTGGAGTATTGCTCCCATGTATGGGGATGTGCTCCGAAGCACTCTCTAAAGCTTCTGGACACTATCCAGAAAAGAGCAATTAGATTAATCGATACGCCTAACCTCACAAAGGACCTCCACAGCCTGGAACATCGAAGGAGGGTGGCTGACCTATGTCTGTTTTACAGATTCTATCACGGAAGATGTTCGAGTGAGCTCTCCCAGATAATAGCACCAAAGGCCGTCCGAACCAGGAATACTAGAGAAGCTCTGCGAGCTCATCCTTACCAGGTCGAGGTCCTTACTCCCCGAACCAGTATCCTCCAGCATTCCTTCTTTTGGAGAACTTCGACGCTGTGGAATCAGCTGCCGGGGAATTTGTTTCCCGACGGCTACAACCTGCAGCGTTTCAAATCTAACGTGAACAGACATTTGTCCTCTCGCAGCGCTTCTACAGCGCCATAGGCTTTCAGCCTTTGCGGGAGGCCGACCATAAAAAAAAAAAAAAACGTACAGACGTACAGACGTACAGACGTACAGACGTACAGACGTACAGACGTACAGACGTACAGACGTACAGACGTACAGACGTACAGACGTACAGACGTACAGACGTACAGACGTACAGACGTACAGACGTACAGACGTACAGACGTACAGACGTACAGACGTACAGACGTACAGACGTACAGACGTACAGACGTACAGACGTACAGACGTACAGACGTACAGACGTACAGACGTACAGACGTACAGACGTACAGACGTACAGACGTACAGACGTACAGACGTACAGACGTACAGACGTACAGACGTACAGACGTACAGACGTACAGACGTACAGACGTACAGACGTACAGACGTACAGACGTACAGACGTACAGACGTACAGACGTACAGACGTACAGACGTACAGACGTACAGACGTACAGACGTACAGACGTACAGACGTACAGACGTACAGACGTACAGACGTACAGACGTACAGACGTACAGACGTACAGACGTACAGACGTACAGACGTACAGACGTACAGACGTACAGACGTACAGACGTACAGACGTACAGACGTACAGACGTACAGACGTACAGACGTACAGACGTACAGACGTACAGACGTACAGACGTACAGACGTACAGACGTACAGACGTACAGACGTACAGACGTACAGACGTACAGACGTACAGACGTACAGACGTACAGACGTACAGACGTACAGACGTACAGACGTACAGACGTACAGACGTACAGACGTACAGACGTACAGACGTACAGACGTACAGACGTACAGACGTACAGACGTACAGACGTACAGACGTACAGACGTACAGACGTACAGACGTACAGACGTACAGACGTACAGACGTACAGACGTACAGACGTACAGACGTACAGACGTACAGACGTACAGACGTACAGACGTACAGACGTACAGACGTACAGACGTACAGACGTACAGACGTACAGACGTACAGACGTACAGACGTACAGACGTACAGACGTACAGACGTACAGACGTACAGACGTACAGACGTACAGACGTACAGACGTACAGACGTACAGACGTACAGACGTACAGACGTACAGACGTACAGACGTACAGACGTACAGACGTACAGACGTACAGACGTACAGACGTACAGACGTACAGACGTACAGACGTACAGACGTACAGACGTACAGACGTACAGACGTACAGACGTACAGACGTACAGACGTACAGACGTACAGACGTACAGACGTACAGACGTACAGACGTACAGACGTACAGACGTACAGACGTACAGACGTACAGACGTACAGACGTACAGACGTACAGACGTACAGACGTACAGACGTACAGACGTACAGACGTACAGACGTACAGACGTACAGACGTACAGACGTACAGACGTACAGACGTACAGACGTACAGACGTACAGACGTACAGACGTACAGACGTACAGACGTACAGACGTACAGACGTACAGACGTACAGACGTACAGACGTACAGACGTACAGACGTACAGACGTACAGACGTACAGACGTACAGACGTACAGACGTACAGACGTACAGACGTACAGACGTACAGACGTACAGACGTACAGACGTACAGACGTACAGACGTACAGACGTACAGACGTACAGACGTACAGACGTACAGACGTACAGACGTACAGACGTACAGACGTACAGACGTACAGACGTACAGACGTACAGACGTACAGACGTACAGACGTACAGACGTACAGACGTACAGACGTACAGACGTACAGACGTACAGACGTACAGACGTACAGACGTACAGACGTACAGACGTACAGACGTACAGACGTACAGACGTACAGACGTACAGACGTACAGACGTACAGACGTACAGACGTACAGACGTACAGACGTACAGACGTACAGACGTACAGACGTACAGACGTACAGACGTACAGACGTACAGACGTACAGACGTACAGACGTACAGACGTACAGACGTACAGACGTACAGACGTACAGACGTACAGACGTACAGACGTACAGACGTACAGACGTACAGACGTACAGACGTACAGACGTACAGACGTACAGACGTACAGACGTACAGACGTACAGACGTACAGACGTACAGACGTACAGACGTACAGACGTACAGACGTACAGACGTACAGACGTACAGACGTACAGACGTACAGACGTACAGACGTACAGACGTACAGACGTACAGACGTACAGACGTACAGACGTACAGACGTACAGACGTACAGACGTACAGACGTACAGACGTACAGACGTACAGACGTACAGACGTACAGACGTACAGACGTACAGACGTACAGACGTACAGACGTACAGACGTACAGACGTACAGACGTACAGACGTACAGACGTACAGACGTACAGACGTACAGACGTACAGACGTACAGACGTACAGACGTACAGACGTACAGACGTACAGACGTACAGACGTACAGACGTACAGACGTACAGAGGTATTAATATCTGGCATGGAAGCCTATATTCCTCATGTCGTCAAGCATCCCTCCAAAAACAAGCCATGGTTCAATCAGCGCTGTAGAGATGCAGTTTCCTCTAAAAACCACCATTACAAAGAATGGAGGAAAAATCCAAATGCCGAGAACCACCGCAGTTTTATCGACGCCAGAAATCACTGCAAACGCGTGATTGACAGCAGCAAGGAGGAACACAACCAAAAAATTAAGAACAAGCTCCTCTCATGTCCTAGTTCGTCCAGAACATTCTGGTCTGTAGCTAAGGCTGTTAGTCAGAACTTTTCCTATTCGTCAATACCACCCCTGACCAGAGAGGACAAATCCATCGCTTCTGCTCCTAAAGAAAAAGCAGACATCTTGGGGAAGCTCTTCGCAGCCAATTCTACTGTAGACTTTCAAGGAAATACTCCGACCACCACCATAAGCGTGAACTCGAGAATGGCAGAGGTCAAATTTCAACATCGAGATGTAAAAAGCATCCTCCAAAAACTGAACACCAATAAAGCTACTGGTCCTGACCAAATTCCAGCCATTGTCCTTAAACGCTGTGCCGCTGAGCTTGCACCTATTCTTTGCAAGCTCTTCAAACTTTCGTATCAACGAGGCGTGTTTCCCGATTCGTGGAAGATTGGCTGCGTGCAACCTATCCCTAAGAAAGGCAAAAAAACTGATCCCACCAACTATAGACCTGTGGCTCTTCTCAGCATCATGTCTAAGGTTATGGAGACTGTCATTAACACACAGCTCCTGAAATACCTGGACAACAATGACATCATAAATGATCGCCAGTATGGCTTCCGCAAGCACAGGTCTACAGGTGACCTCCTTGCCTACGTCACTCACTTGTGGAACAGAGCAATAGACAAACATGGCGAATCCCGTGTTGTTGCACTTGACATATCGAAAGCCTTCGACAGAGTGTGGCATGACGGACTTCTGGTCAAGCTTGCTGCTTATGGACTACCACCTGGCCTGCGCCAGTGGCTGAATAGCTTTTTGAACGATCGATCTCTGTTTGTTGTAGTCGAGGGCTGTTCATCAGACGTATTTTCAATAAACGCCGGTGTTCCTCAGGGATCTGTCCTATCCCCTACACTGTTTCTGCTATACATCAACGAGCTGCTGGAAATAACATCCAATCCTATCTACAGCTTCGCAGATGACAGTACATTAGTGTCATGCATGGAACCAGGCAAGCCACTATCATCCCAGGAGACGGTACGTCGGCGACAGCAGCATGCCTCACAGATCAACGCTGATATCAAAACAATTGTCGAGTGGGGATTAGCAAATAAAGTACAGTTCAACGTACAAAAAACTCAGGCAACAACACTGACAAAGAAGTCTCACGATGGCTTACCAACCGTGGAAATGGAGGGTCACCCCATAGTCGAATCACCTTCCGTCAAGCTCTTGGGAATCAACATCAACAATAACATGTCCTGGCACGACCACGTCGTCAGTATTGCTAAAACGGCATCCCAGAAGCTTGGAGTTTTGTTCCGCTGTAGGAAGTTGTATACACCAGAGCAACTGCTGCTGCTCTACAAGGCACAGATCCGACCATCGCTGGAGTATTGCTCCCATGTATGGGGATGTGCTCCGAAGCACTCTCTAAAGCTTCTGGACACTATCCAGAAAAGAGCAATTAGATTAATCGATACGCCTAACCTCACAAAGGACCTCCACAGCCTGGAACATCGAAGGAGGGTGGCTGACCTATGTCTGTTTTACAGATTCTATCACGGAAGATGTTCGAGTGAGCTCTCCCAGATAATAGCACCAAAGGCCGTCCGAACCAGGAATACTAGAGAAGCTCTGCGAGCTCATCCTTACCAGGTCGAGGTCCTTACTCCCCGAACCAGTATCCTCCAGCATTCCTTCTTTTGGAGAACTTCGACGCTGTGGAATCAGCTGCCGGGGAATTTGTTTCCCGACGGCTACAACCTGCAGCGTTTCAAATCTAACGTGAACAGACATTTGTCCTCTCGCAGCGCTTCTACAGCGCCATAGGCTTTCAGCCTTTGCGGGAGGCCGACCATAAAAAAAAAAAAAAAAAAAAAAAACGTACAGACGTACAGACGTACAGACGTACAGACGTACAGACGTACAGACGTACAGACGTACAGACGTACAGACGTACAGACGTACAGACGTACAGACGTACAGACGTACAGACGTACAGACGTACAGACGTACAGACGTACAGACGTACAGACGTACAGACGTACAGACGTACAGACGTACAGACGTACAGACGTACAGACGTACAGACGTACAGACGTACAGACGTACAGACGTACAGACGTACAGACGTACAGACGTACAGACGTACAGACGTACAGACGTACAGACGTACAGACGTACAGACGTACAGACGTACAGACGTACAGACGTACAGACGTACAGACGTACAGACGTACAGACGTACAGACGTACAGACGTACAGACGTACAGACGTACAGACGTACAGACGTACAGACGTACAGACGTACAGACGTACAGACGTACAGACGTACAGACGTACAGACGTACAGACGTACAGACGTACAGACGTACAGACGTACAGACGTACAGACGTACAGACGTACAGACGTACAGACGTACAGACGTACAGACGTACAGACGTACAGACGTACAGACGTACAGACGTACAGACGTACAGACGTACAGACGTACAGACGTACAGACGTACAGACGTACAGACGTACAGACGTACAGACGTACAGACGTACAGACGTACAGACGTACAGACGTACAGACGTACAGACGTACAGACGTACAGACGTACAGACGTACAGACGTACAGACGTACAGACGTACAGACGTACAGACGTACAGACGTACAGACGTACAGACGTACAGACGTACAGACGTACAGACGTACAGACGTACAGACGTACAGACGTACAGACGTACAGACGTACAGACGTACAGACGTACAGACGTACAGACGTACAGACGTACAGACGTACAGACGTACAGACGTACAGACGTACAGACGTACAGACGTACAGACGTACAGACGTACAGACGTACAGACGTACAGACGTACAGACGTACAGACGTACAGACGTACAGACGTACAGACGTACAGACGTACAGACGTACAGACGTACAGACGTACAGACGTACAGACGTACAGACGTACAGACGTACAGACGTACAGACGTACAGACGTACAGACGTACAGACGTACAGACGTACAGACGTACAGACGTACAGACGTACAGACGTACAGACGTACAGACGTACAGACGTACAGACGTACAGACGTACAGACGTACAGACGTACAGACGTACAGACGTACAGACGTACAGACGTACAGACGTACAGACGTACAGACGTACAGACGTACAGACGTACAGACGTACAGACGTACAGACGTACAGACGTACAGACGTACAGACGTACAGACGTACAGACGTACAGACGTACAGACGTACAGACGTACAGACGTACAGACGTACAGACGTACAGACGTACAGACGTACAGACGTACAGACGTACAGACGTACAGACGTACAGACGTACAGACGTACAGACGTACAGACGTACAGACGTACAGACGTACAGACGTACAGACGTACAGACGTACAGACGTACAGACGTACAGACGTACAGACGTACAGACGTACAGACGTACAGACGTACAGACGTACAGACGTACAGACGTACAGACGTACAGACGTACAGACGTACAGACGTACAGACGTACAGACGTACAGACGTACAGACGTACAGACGTACAGACGTACAGACGTACAGACGTACAGACGTACAGACGTACAGACGTACAGACGTACAGACGTACAGACGTACAGACGTACAGACGTACAGACGTACAGACGTACAGACGTACAGACGTACAGACGTACAGACGTACAGACGTACAGACGTACAGACGTACAGACGTACAGACGTACAGACGTACAGACGTACAGACGTACAGACGTACAGACGTACAGACGTACAGACGTACAGACGTACAGACGTACAGACGTACAGACGTACAGACGTACAGACGTACAGACGTACAGACGTACAGACGTACAGACGTACAGACGTACAGACGTACAGACGTACAGACGTACAGACGTACAGACGTACAGACGTACAGACGTACAGACGTACAGACGTACAGACGTACAGACGTACAGACGTACAGACGTACAGACGTACAGACGTACAGACGTACAGACGTACAGACGTACAGACGTACAGACGTACAGACGTACAGACGTACAGACGTACAGACGTACAGACGTACAGACGTACAGACGTACAGACGTACAGACGTACAGACGTACAGACGTACAGACGTACAGACGTACAGACGTACAGACGTACAGACGTACAGACGTACAGACGTACAGACGTACAGACGTACAGACGTACAGACGTACAGACGTACAGACGTACAGACGTACAGACGTACAGACGTACAGACGTACAGACGTACAGACGTACAGACGTACAGACGTACAGACGTACAGACGTACAGACGTACAGACGTACAGACGTACAGACGTACAGACGTACAGACGTACAGACGTACAGACGTACAGACGTACAGACGTACAGACGTACAGACGTACAGACGTACAGACGTACAGACGTACAGACGTACAGACGTACAGACGTACAGACGTACAGACGTACAGACGTACAGACGTACAGACGTACAGACGTACAGACGTACAGACGTACAGACGTACAGACGTACAGACGTACAGACGTACAGACGTACAGACGTACAGACGTACAGACGTACAGACGTACAGACGTACAGACGTACAGACGTACAGACGTACAGACGTACAGACGTACAGACGTACAGACGTACAGACGTACAGACGTACAGACGTACAGACGTACAGACGTACAGACGTACAGACGTACAGACGTACAGACGTACAGACGTACAGACGTACAGACGTACAGACGTACAGACGTACAGACGTACAGACGTACAGACGTACAGACGTACAGACGTACAGACGTACAGACGTACAGACGTACAGACGTACAGACGTACAGACGTACAGACGTACAGACGTACAGACGTACAGACGTACAGACGTACAGACGTACAGACGTACAGACGTACAGACGTACAGACGTACAGACGTACAGACGTACAGACGTACAGACGTACAGACGTACAGACGTACAGACGTACAGACGTACAGACGTACAGACGTACAGACGTACAGACGTACAGACGTACAGACGTACAGACGTACAGACGTACAGACGTACAGACGTACAGACGTACAGACGTACAGACGTACAGACGTACAGACGTACAGACGTACAGACGTACAGACGTACAGACGTACAGACGTACAGACGTACAGACGTACAGACGTACAGACGTACAGACGTACAGACGTACAGACGTACAGACGTACAGACGTACAGACGTACAGACGTACAGACGTACAGACGTACAGACGTACAGACGTACAGACGTACAGACGTACAGACGTACAGACGTACAGACGTACAGACGTACAGACGTACAGACGTACAGACGTACAGACGTACAGACGTACAGACGTACAGACGTACAGACGTACAGACGTACAGACGTACAGACGTACAGACGTACAGACGTACAGACGTACAGACGTACAGACGTACAGACGTACAGACGTACAGACGTACAGACGTACAGACGTACAGACGTACAGACGTACAGACGTACAGACGTACAGACGTACAGACGTACAGACGTACAGACGTACAGACGTACAGACGTACAGACGTACAGACGTACAGACGTACAGACGTACAGACGTACAGACGTACAGACGTACAGACGTACAGACGTACAGACGTACAGACGTACAGACGTACAGACGTACAGACGTACAGACGTACAGACGTACAGACGTACAGACGTACAGACGTACAGACGTACAGACGTACAGACGTACAGACGTACAGACGTACAGACGTACAGACGTACAGACGTACAGACGTACAGACGTACAGACGTACAGACGTACAGACGTACAGACGTACAGACGTACAGACGTACAGACGTACAGACGTACAGACGTACAGACGTACAGACGTACAGACGTACAGACGTACAGACGTACAGACGTACAGACGTACAGACGTACAGACGTACAGACGTACAGACGTACAGACGTACAGACGTACAGACGTACAGACGTACAGACGTACAGACGTACAGACGTACAGACGTACAGACGTACAGACGTACAGACGTACAGACGTACAGACGTACAGACGTACAGACGTACAGACGTACAGACGTACAGACGTACAGACGTACAGACGTACAGACGTACAGACGTACAGACGTACAGACGTACAGACGTACAGACGTACAGACGTACAGACGTACAGACGTACAGACGTACAGACGTACAGACGTACAGACGTACAGACGTACAGACGTACAGACGTACAGACGTACAGACGTACAGACGTACAGACGTACAGACGTACAGACGTACAGACGTACAGACGTACAGACGTACAGACGTACAGACGTACAGACGTACAGACGTACAGACGTACAGACGTACAGACGTACAGACGTACAGACGTACAGACGTACAGACGTACAGACGTACAGACGTACAGACGTACAGACGTACAGACGTACAGACGTACAGACGTACAGACGTACAGACGTACAGACGTACAGACGTACAGACGTACAGACGTACAGACGTACAGACGTACAGACGTACAGACGTACAGACGTACAGACGTACAGACGTACAGACGTACAGACGTACAGACGTACAGACGTACAGACGTACAGACGTACAGACGTACAGACGTACAGACGTACAGACGTACAGACGTACAGACGTACAGACGTACAGACGTACAGACGTACAGACGTACAGACGTACAGACGTACAGACGTACAGACGTACAGACGTACAGACGTACAGACGTACAGACGTACAGACGTACAGACGTACAGACGTACAGACGTACAGACGTACAGACGTACAGACGTACAGACGTACAGACGTACAGACGTACAGACGTACAGACGTACAGACGTACAGACGTACAGACGTACAGACGTACAGACGTACAGACGTACAGACGTACAGACGTACAGACGTACAGACGTACAGACGTACAGACGTACAGACGTACAGACGTACAGACGTACAGACGTACAGACGTACAGACGTACAGACGTACAGACGTACAGACGTACAGACGTACAGACGTACAGACGTACAGACGTACAGACGTACAGACGTACAGACGTACAGACGTACAGACGTACAGACGTACAGACGTACAGACGTACAGACGTACAGACGTACAGACGTACAGACGTACAGACGTACAGACGTACAGACGTACAGACGTACAGACGTACAGACGTACAGACGTACAGACGTACAGACGTACAGACGTACAGACGTACAGACGTACAGACGTACAGACGTACAGACGTACAGACGTACAGACGTACAGACGTACAGACGTACAGACGTACAGACGTACAGACGTACAGACGTACAGACGTACAGACGTACAGACGTACAGACGTACAGACGTACAGACGTACAGACGTACAGACGTACAGACGTACAGACGTACAGACGTACAGACGTACAGACGTACAGACGTACAGACGTACAGACGTACAGACGTACAGACGTACAGACGTACAGACGTACAGACGTACAGACGTACAGACGTACAGACGTACAGACGTACAGACGTACAGACGTACAGACGTACAGACGTACAGACGTACAGACGTACAGACGTACAGACGTACAGACGTACAGACGTACAGACGTACAGACGTACAGACGTACAGACGTACAGACGTACAGACGTACAGACGTACAGACGTACAGACGTACAGACGTACAGACGTACAGACGTACAGACGTACAGACGTACAGACGTACAGACGTACAGACGTACAGACGTACAGACGTACAGACGTACAGACGTACAGACGTACAGACGTACAGACGTACAGACGTACAGACGTACAGACGTACAGACGTACAGACGTACAGACGTACAGACGTACAGACGTACAGACGTACAGACGTACAGACGTACAGACGTACAGACGTACAGACGTACAGACGTACAGACGTACAGACGTACAGACGTACAGACGTACAGACGTACAGACGTACAGACGTACAGACGTACAGACGTACAGACGTACAGACGTACAGACGTACAGACGTACAGACGTACAGACGTACAGACGTACAGACGTACAGACGTACAGACGTACAGACGTACAGACGTACAGACGTACAGACGTACAGACGTACAGACGTACAGACGTACAGACGTACAGACGTACAGACGTACAGACGTACAGACGTACAGACGTACAGACGTACAGACGTACAGACGTACAGACGTACAGACGTACAGACGTACAGACGTACAGACGTACAGACGTACAGACGTACAGACGTACAGACGTACAGACGTACAGACGTACAGACGTACAGACGTACAGACGTACAGACGTACAGACGTACAGACGTACAGACGTACAGACGTACAGACGTACAGACGTACAGACGTACAGACGTACAGACGTACAGACGTACAGACGTACAGACGTACAGACGTACAGACGTACAGACGTACAGACGTACAGACGTACAGACGTACAGACGTACAGACGTACAGACGTACAGACGTACAGACGTACAGACGTACAGACGTACAGACGTACAGACGTACAGACGTACAGACGTACAGACGTACAGACGTACAGACGTACAGACGTACAGACGTACAGACGTACAGACGTACAGACGTACAGACGTACAGACGTACAGACGTACAGACGTACAGACGTACAGACGTACAGACGTACAGACGTACAGACGTACAGACGTACAGACGTACAGACGTACAGACGTACAGACGTACAGACGTACAGACGTACAGACGTACAGACGTACAGACGTACAGACGTACAGACGTACAGACGTACAGACGTACAGACGTACAGACGTACAGACGTACAGACGTACAGACGTACAGACGTACAGACGTACAGACGTACAGACGTACAGACGTACAGACGTACAGACGTACAGACGTACAGACGTACAGACGTACAGACGTACAGACGTACAGACGTACAGACGTACAGACGTACAGACGTACAGACGTACAGACGTACAGACGTACAGACGTACAGACGTACAGACGTACAGACGTACAGACGTACAGACGTACAGACGTACAGACGTACAGACGTACAGACGTACAGACGTACAGACGTACAGACGTACAGACGTACAGACGTACAGACGTACAGACGTACAGACGTACAGACGTACAGACGTACAGACGTACAGACGTACAGACGTACAGACGTACAGACGTACAGACGTACAGACGTACAGACGTACAGACGTACAGACGTACAGACGTACAGACGTACAGACGTACAGACGTACAGACGTACAGACGTACAGACGTACAGACGTACAGACGTACAGACGTACAGACGTACAGACGTACAGACGTACAGACGTACAGACGTACAGACGTACAGACGTACAGACGTACAGACGTACAGACGTACAGACGTACAGACGTACAGACGTACAGACGTACAGACGTACAGACGTACAGACGTACAGACGTACAGACGTACAGACGTACAGACGTACAGACGTACAGACGTACAGACGTACAGACGTACAGACGTACAGACGTACAGACGTACAGACGTACAGACGTACAGACGTACAGACGTACAGACGTACAGACGTACAGACGTACAGACGTACAGACGTACAGACGTACAGACGTACAGACGTACAGACGTACAGACGTACAGACGTACAGACGTACAGACGTACAGACGTACAGACGTACAGACGTACAGACGTACAGACGTACAGACGTACAGACGTACAGACGTACAGACGTACAGACGTACAGACGTACAGACGTACAGACGTACAGACGTACAGACGTACAGACGTACAGACGTACAGACGTACAGACGTACAGACGTACAGACGTACAGACGTACAGACGTACAGACGTACAGACGTACAGACGTACAGACGTACAGACGTACAGACGTACAGACGTACAGACGTACAGACGTACAGACGTACAGACGTACAGACGTACAGACGTACAGACGTACAGACGTACAGACGTACAGACGTACAGACGTACAGACGTACAGACGTACAGACGTACAGACGTACAGACGTACAGACGTACAGACGTACAGACGTACAGACGTACAGACGTACAGACGTACAGACGTACAGACGTACAGACGTACAGACGTACAGACGTACAGACGTACAGACGTACAGACGTACAGACGTACAGACGTACAGACGTACAGACGTACAGACGTACAGACGTACAGACGTACAGACGTACAGACGTACAGACGTACAGACGTACAGACGTACAGACGTACAGACGTACAGACGTACAGACGTACAGACGTACAGACGTACAGACGTACAGACGTACAGACGTACAGACGTACAGACGTACAGACGTACAGACGTACAGACGTACAGACGTACAGACGTACAGACGTACAGACGTACAGACGTACAGACGTACAGACGTACAGACGTACAGACGTACAGACGTACAGACGTACAGACGTACAGACGTACAGACGTACAGACGTACAGACGTACAGACGTACAGACGTACAGACGTACAGACGTACAGACGTACAGACGTACAGACGTACAGACGTACAGACGTACAGACGTACAGACGTACAGACGTACAGACGTACAGACGTACAGACGTACAGACGTACAGACGTACAGACGTACAGACGTACAGACGTACAGACGTACAGACGTACAGACGTACAGACGTACAGACGTACAGACGTACAGACGTACAGACGTACAGACGTACAGACGTACAGACGTACAGACGTACAGACGTACAGACGTACAGACGTACAGACGTACAGACGTACAGACGTACAGACGTACAGACGTACAGACGTACAGACGTACAGACGTACAGACGTACAGACGTACAGACGTACAGACGTACAGACGTACAGACGTACAGACGTACAGACGTACAGACGTACAGACGTACAGACGTACAGACGTACAGACGTACAGACGTACAGACGTACAGACGTACAGACGTACAGACGTACAGACGTACAGACGTACAGACGTACAGACGTACAGACGTACAGACGTACAGACGTACAGACGTACAGACGTACAGACGTACAGACGTACAGACGTACAGACGTACAGACGTACAGACGTACAGACGTACAGACGTACAGACGTACAGACGTACAGACGTACAGACGTACAGACGTACAGACGTACAGACGTACAGACGTACAGACGTACAGACGTACAGACGTACAGACGTACAGACGTACAGACGTACAGACGTACAGACGTACAGACGTACAGACGTACAGACGTACAGACGTACAGACGTACAGACGTACAGACGTACAGACGTACAGACGTACAGACGTACAGACGTACAGACGTACAGACGTACAGACGTACAGACGTACAGACGTACAGACGTACAGACGTACAGACGTACAGACGTACAGACGTACAGACGTACAGACGTACAGACGTACAGACGTACAGACGTACAGACGTACAGACGTAC